>JAVVLW010003551.1:0-29000 GCA_034401795.1 Chaetoderma sp. LZ-2023a
CATAACTGTAAGCTTTCTTGCTGTTAATAGCGTTACATTGATTAGAGACTAGAGCGCCATCACTCCTGATGATGCCACATAACTGTAAGCTTTCTTGCTGTTAATAGCGTTACGTTGATTAGAGCGGCATCGCTCCTGATGATAACACATTTCATACATCTCGTGTCATGCCACTGTTCATGCACAAATCCTCTCTATATGGAACATTTTGACATAGGGAAGGGAGAATAACTGATCCAGGTAGACTGCTCCACACAAAATAATTAAGCACCTCACAAACTTGTCATAATAGAGGTGTGCATGTTTATTAGCGTGCAATGAAATGGAACAGGGGAATCATGCAGGATAAGTTACAGGTGTAATTAATTGATCATCGGTTAGTATATAAAACCAATCATCGATAAAAAAAATAGCACCAATTCCCAACACTATGCACAACACAACTATCAACCAATTGTTGTTTCTGTCATGACTTACAAAAGAGAATATATTTACACAACACACCCTAACATGAACAACATGCTGTGACATGTCTGTTCATCTGTCTGTTGTTGACTTTGTTGATCAAGATTTACTTTCATTTGATGAAAGGGCTAAAGCCCCCCCCCTCCCCTTCCATCACCCCTCCCCTCCATATGTGCAGTGGCCTGGCCTTGTTAGCCCTCTCCTAAATACAGGGAATATTTTGAGCAGTATCATGTCACAAATTGCGATGCAAATGAGTACCTGTTGTTACACATTCACAACTTTGCTTAGCTTTTTGCTGCGATACATAATTTTGATGTAAAATTCAGTCAATTCACTTAATTTTGAAATATTTTTGATACATGTAAAAAGTCGCTAAAAGTTGCAAAACGCTTGTCAAATTTAGTAAGGAAGTGAGATGCGCATGCGTTGGAGACTGATTTCCTACATAGCCCATAGACATACATAGCTATAGAGCGCATATCCCAATACCTTCCTTCACTATGGGACAAATGACCGCCGGTGATGAGAGTTTAGTAAGCACTTTAGATAGCTATCTCTATGGAGAGACCATGTTTGTCTATGCCATAAATTCAAGAGTATGTATAAACTATATTCCCGTGATTTCTATCGATCGACTGAGGTAATTTATTGGCTAAAATTTTGTTATATTACACATTTTAACACTGATCTCCATCTAGATTATTTCGAAACCATATTAGAAAAGACTACATTCCATATTTATTCTGTTCATGGCTTGAACAACACGATCGAAGCGCCAATACATTATAAAGATTGTGAATTCTCTCGTCTTGAAAATATTGGCTAGCTCCCGGTATATAGTCCAGTAAAACTACAAATTAACCTAGAACAAATTGCAACAGAATTTATTTCTTTTCTGCTGCATTCATGGGACTGCCAGGTGTCACATATCAAAAGTCCTCCAAAATCCCTCGATGGGAAAGTGGGTAAATTCGCATATTTAGCTACCGCCATTATCCGAATAATGAAACTTCCCTTACCTGCTTCATTCCGCAAATAAACGAAGTAGAAATGTTGTCTAAGCTCTGAATTTCATGGTCACGGAAGACAGTAAGCAATTGGCAATATTGCCTTGAACCACTTGTACAAATTCTCCAAACCACAGATTAAATATGGTTGTATGCACAGGGCCGGGGTAATTTAAAAAAATTATATTTAAAGTAAGTTTAATTTTGTTTTTCGCTTTTAAAATTTTATCTAAAATAAATTGCATTTTAATTTTCACTTTTATCTCACAATTTGAATAAATTTCTATACAATTCAATCAGAATATGGACATGGATTTAGATACATGCGTTATTTGTAACCAGAGCCTAGAAAATGGCTCACAAACTGTTAAGCTTTGAGTTAAAGGCTGTGACGGTATTAACAATGCTAGCAGAACCCGTGAAAGCGATGTCATAGCTGAAGTAGGACAGAGGGTTCATGTAAAATGTCGACGGGAGTTCATTGATCCCAAGCGGATTGCCCGTGACGCAGAGAAAATTGAACAATCTCCGCCACCCATGCGAACACTCCGTTCAGAAAGTCCAACATTCAATTTTAGTGAACATTGTTTGCTATGCGGATACCCTGCAAAAATTCAAGATGGAAAGAAACATGGCTATGATATTTATCCAGTAAGTACTCATGACTTTCAATGTAGTATCGCCGAGGCCTGTGAGCAGAGAAAAGACGAATGGGGCAAACTTGTAGCTGGGCGGCTTGCCTTCACGCCGGATTTATGCGTTGTCAATGCAGTATACCATCAAAGCTGCAGCGTAAATTTTCGAACCATGAAAAATATCCCTCAGCTGCACTCATCTTGCTCATCTCAAAAACATGGAAGGCCAGAAGACTTGGACAGAGTAATGATGATGAGCAGCTGACCCTGCACGACCTCGTTAATAAAATGTCAAGAGTATCTCGATGATAAAGAGAATAAAGCATACAGTACAAAATACATGCAGGATAAAATAAAAGATAATTATGGCGATGAAATATTTATTAGCACTGTGAATGGTAAGCCAAATGTTGTTACCTTTCGTTCTAAAGCATCTACTATTTTGACTGACTTCTATAAGGAACAGAAGAGAAAGGATTCCAAATCAGAGAGCATGCTAATCATCCAGACAGCTGCCAAACTGCTTAGACACGATATTAAGTTAATTGATTCAGGCACATCATCTGAAAGCTATCCATCAAGGGAGCAAATGAGCGACCCAGTAAAGGCATTGAATTATTTACCAGAGACACTGCGGGAATTATTGCGGATTTTGTTTACTGGAAAAGACACAGAAATGAAACAGGCATCAGTTGGACAGGCTATTATGCAAGGAACTCGTCCTAGAGTTATTTTGCCACCTTTGCAGTTCGGGCTGTCATGTGAGATGCACCATAAATTTGGATCTAGATTTATTGTTGACACCTTGTACAAGCACGGATTTGGATGTTCATCCGCGGAGATACAGAGGTTTGAGCGCAGTGCATCACTTCATGGTGGAGATCTACCACAGCCATTATCAGGCGAGTTCATTCAGTTTGTTGCCGACAATGTGGATCACAATATTTGCACAATAGATGGGCATAATACATTTCATGGAATGGGAATCATTGCATCTGTTACACCAGGAAACCTTTCGTGCAAACTTATTCCAAGGATAAATGTAACATCTGAAGATATCAAGCAAGTTGGCAAGATCTGTATCAGGAACTTTGAGTCTCAGCATACCAGGAACTTCCCATTGACCTTTAAGGAGTTAACTGCGATGGAACAAACAGACCCAACAGCTGACATTGACATCCTCTGGGATTTCTCTTTGTTTCTGCGTTCAAGGAGACAGTCATGGTCTGGCATGATGCAAACTGTTCACCAAGGAGTTTATCCAGGTAAATCGTCTGTTATTTTCCTTCCGATGATAGATCTAGAGCCAAGTAACATGACCTGCATCTTTTCCACTTTGACTTATGTTTGTGAACAGGCAAACCGATACCATGTTGCACCCGTGATTACATTTGATCAGCCCTTATTTTGGAAAGCTATGACTCATAGAGATTGAGCCGAGCTGGAGTCCATTAAAGCAAATTATTCTAAGACTCGGAGGTCTTCATATGGAGATGAGCTTCCTTGGCTGCATTGGTCACTTAATGGCAGCAAGCGGTCTTGCGCCTATTCTAGAGGTAGTCTACGCTGAGAATGCTGTCAAACACATTCTTAGTGGAAAGGCAATTTCTCGAGCAGTTCGAGGACACCTCATGGTTTTTGCTTCTCTCAGTACAATCTTGATTGCAAATGCATACAACCTACCACTACCTACAATTGCAGATGCTGAAGTTGACACAGTAGAATATTCCGCTGCAATGCATTCAAAAGAATTGTTTGACAATGATGATAATGTTGCAGGACATGAAGCGATTGAAAGTTCCCTAAATAAAAGTCTGGTTAAAGTTGGAGAGCTCTATGATGACATTATCAAAAATCCGTATGTAGCTACAAGATTGTCCTCGGAAAATGCATTACATGATGTCAAGGACAAACTAGACTCAGAGAAGGTGGTCATGAAAGATAAGAGGACGGCACGACTCTGGCTTTTGTATATGGAGTTGGTTGACATTCTGCGCAAATTCATTAAGGCAGAACGAACTGGTGATTGGAACATGCACCTTCAGACCGTTCGTGAGATGCTTCCATATTTTGCAGCCGCTGGGCATAATCTGTATGCCAAGTCTGCATATGTATATTTACAAAAGATGTTAGAAATACCTGAAAGTCATCCAGATATACACACCAGCTTCCTCAATGGTCATCATGTCATTCATCGAAGTGATAGGTATTGGGCAGGGTTATCTACTGATCTAGTTATTGAGCAGGTCCTTATGAGAAGTGTAAAGTCAAGTGGTGGTCTAACACGAGGTCGTGGAATGACAGAACTTCAGCGTCTTGTTTGGTTGTTGTCTATGCCCGCATGTGCAGATGTGTGTAATGCAATGCAAGAGCTCTCTGGGGTAAACTGTGATTCAAGTGAACAACACAAAGATTCCACACAATCTCGAATAAAGCGTGATATGGATGATACTTACAAAATTCTCAAAATCCTTAGCGAACTGAATCCATTTGGACCAGACCCTTCTCTTAGAGGACTTGTTAGTGGATTGTCTGCACATGAATCAGTCAATGTTGACGATGCTAAAGATATTGGAGAATCAATTATTAATTCGAAGTGTGGCCAATGTGTATCAAGCATTTCGTTCCAGAGAAAGAGACAAGCTATTACCTTAGCATCCAAAACATCTCTCAAGATTGATGATGAATGTGTACAAATTGATCCACAACTCCTATTTCAATGACTCAGTTTAATTGCTACAAATGGATCAAAAGGGAATCCAGCATCTTATTTTGAGTATGAGTTGTGCACTCATCCGCCCGCACTCTTTGATAATTCATCTCTTCCATGGGAAGCAAAAAAAGCCGGCACTTGCTGATGCATTGTGGAAATTAATTCAAAATGAAGATGCAGTCCTTCCAGATTCTGTCCACTATGTGCTTGATGGAGGAGCTCTATTACACCGTGTTCCATGGCAGCGTGGAGAGACATTTGCAAATGTTTGTCAAAGATATGTAAAATATTGCATAAGCAAATATGGAAAGGCTACAGTAGTTTTTGATGGTTATGACATAAAAGATGTAACACATAAGCGGCGAACTCGTGGATCAGGCGCAACTGTTGTACTGACTCCGCAAACAGTTGTAACTCTGAGTAAGCCTGATTTTCTTAGTAACAAGCAGAACAAACATCGGTTCATATCAATCTTAAGTTCATCTCTCGAACAGGCTGGATGCTTAACGATAAAGGCAAGCGGTGATGCTGATGTCTTAATTAAGCAAACGGCTATCTTGGCTTCAAAGTCAACAAATACTGCTCTTGTTGGAGACGATACTGACCTACTGGTGTTGCTTCTATACCATACTGATATGAATGGCTGTCAGCTATTTTTCAGACCAGAGCCAAAGCAAAATGCAAAGAAACCCCGACTGTGGAATATCAAAATGGCAAAGGAAAAACTTGGGTTCTGTTTGTGCTCACAGCTGTTATTTATCCATGCTATCCTTGGCTGTGACTCAACATCTAGGCTTTATGGAATTGGAAAATCTGCATCCCTTAGCAAAATCCAGTGCTGCAAAGAACTCTCTCAAATTGCTGAAGTGTTTACAATGAGTACTGCGAATAAAGATGACGTGATAAAAGCAGGTGAGAAGGCAATGCTTATTCTATACAATGGCACTTCAATGGATAGTCTAGTTGCTTTGCGGTACAAGCGATTCAGGGAGAAGGTTGCAAAAAGTTCCAAGTATGTTGAAGCACGAGATTTACCACCAACACCCGCATCCGCAAAGTTTCACAGTCTTCGCGTGTACTACCAAATTCAAGTTTGGAGAGGAGATGCTGGAGATATGGATCCAACAGAATGGGGCTGGAAAGTTCTCAACCACCAAATGCTGCCTGTTAAGACTGACATGCTGGCAGCACCTGACGATTTACTGTATTCATTTAGATGCAGCTGCAAAACTGGCTGTGAATCAAAGAGATGCACCTGTAGAAAACATGGGCTCAGCTGCACATCCGCCTGCGAAGACTGTAAGGGTCTCAGTTGCTCGAATTCAATAACGCTCATTGAGGAAGATGACTTGGATAATTGATGCAAGATGAAATTAGTAGAAACCAGGTACCTATGCCATACTATTTCATCTTAGCTTAGCTTAGAAACACACAATACCGTGACATAATAAAATATATTATGTATTGTATCAATATCAATGATGGTATTAGGTAAATTCATGCAAGTGGCATAACACAATACATTTAATTTGTGGAGAATATGTCAATCGTATTCATTTATTACTAAAAAAGTCCAAAAATACCCAGTCACACATATATTACATACCGGTTTTAAAGAAATAAAGAAAAATGGATTTTTCAGGTGAAATGGCCCAAATCTGGTAATAATTATGCAAATTTTACCCTTTCCCCTATTGGAATTTTGGAGGACTTTTGATATGTTGTACATGATGGCCCCCTATACACTGGGCGAGGTAAAAAAATTCTGTTGCAATTTGTTCCAGGTTAAAATATTTTTGGCCTAGATTGACTGGACTAATAGTACATGTATCAACGACTGCTACATTGGAACCAGTCCTGCATTCCATAGGGAAAACGTTCTTCGAAATCGGCAAATTATGCTTTTCGGTTGTTTTCGGATTCACTTGCTCATAGCGTGTGTAGACAGAAAACCTTTTTTGATCATGCAAACATGTTTTGAAACGTTTCCCCGTTGGAAAACCAACCAGTTTAAACATACAAAGTGTTTTAAACTATAAAATAGATTCGAACAGCCATTTTTTTTATGTTGTTCCATTGTTACATGAATATTGTTCGTCACACGTCTTAGTGGTCAAATGATCAGCCAGAAACATCTTATATAGTGCTCATGAGAATGCCCCTTTGCAGGTCAACATGGTCAAGAAGACTATTTTTGAAAATTTGTCAGTGGAATGGCTGGCCCAATGACAGAGCAAATCATTCCAGTGATAAACCATTTTCAAAAATACAATTCTCTTCATCTGCAAATGGACATTTTAGAAGCAAAAATCTCACTGATAGCGTGTGTTACTGGTCCAGTACTGGATCAATACCAGGTCGTATTAGCCCATTATTGATCCAGTACTGGCCCAGTAACACACGCATTATCAGGGTTTAATATATAATTCAAACATGTGCAGCAAAGCACTTTGCTGTGTTTTTTAAGAATCTTACGTAGTACTGGTATGTTCATGTGCCATAATCATGATAAGGATGTTGGTGGTACTATGTTACCGGACTATCACACAGTTTGTTTGCTACAACAAAATATTCCCTGAAATATGGTGCTGTCCCTGAGTGAGTAAGATTTAATCAATCTACTCCTCCCCCCCCCCCCCCTTTTCGATTTCACAACATTATTAATCAATGGTTTGTCATTAGAGTTAAATCATAAAAGTATCATATCATTTCCATGAGATTCTGATTTAATAGTTTTAGAAACCTATCATGAATTTGTGCCAAACTTGATACATCAATTTAAGTGACGCTCGGCTTCGGTTGGGATTGTGCTGCAGCTAAAACTGTCTAGATTTGCCAGAGTTATCTCCCTTGAAGAACATACAATTTGCCTAAAAATCTGGTTTTCGCTCTGAGTTTTAGACAAATTGTGTATTCTTCAAGGGAGATAGCGCTGGAAAATATAGCTGATTTGCTAGAAAAGCTGGCTGCATGGATTATTTTGAAATTGGGTGCTTTGATGTCACAAACCATTGCTTTTGATTCTGTTTCTGTAAACTCTGTCCATCTACTCAGAAAAAAAGTTAAATTTCGAAAGAATGTGTCTAAATATTTTTTATAGTTCATATCTTTCATTGATGAGCCTTTCTGTTTGTGATGGTGACCAAGTTAATAACGTTATTTATTGTTACTTTAATATTTTCAGATGAACGGCATGGACGTTATTCAGTAAGGACGCATCTGTCATACAGGATTCGCTTGCATGGCTTATCTCACCGACAAAACATAACTCGCTCACGCTCTGAACATTGATAAAATGTGGCAAGTTGTGCCATCAATTGGTGCAAATTAATTTTTAATAATTCTAAGCAATTATGACTGAAGTCTTCTTGCACATACTTAGCTTTGTGTTGATATGTGGTACTGGCCAGTCGGTGTCTCTCATCTCACCGTCAGATTGTACTTTACAGGAGGTTACACCATGTATGGACTTGTCCCCTAGTAGCACATGTTTCGATACCAAAATACCTTTTTCAAAAACGTCGCTGTCATTAACTGATGATTCATTAACAAGTATTGCTGCGGTTGAGGATGAGCTAAAGCTTTGGCGTGGCTTACAGCATGTGCCACAATGCTGGCAAAGTGTTCAATCCTTCCTCTGCTCAGTCTATTTACCAAAGTGTGATGACTCTAATGCCACCCAAACATTAGTGGAGCTCCCGAGTAAGGAGGCTTGTGAGACAGTACATGAGTCGTGTAAGATCGTCTCTGCGCTCTACAGATGGCCTGACTTTCTCAACTGTAATCAGCCTCACTTCCGCAGACTATGCGAGGTAAGTAATTATGAGGATATAATAGATCACTATTATCACACCGGATGAGTTTTGAATGGTTACTCTTGTAGGTAATCATGTTCCAAAGAGTAATGTCTAAAAGCTGCATGTTATTAGGGAGGTACACACATTTCTATGGGGTAGGGCCTAAATGTCTATACATTGTACTCTTGTAATGTATACATGTGTTCCTACAGAGTAGTGCCTAAACACCCAGACTTTGGACTCTTGTAGCTATGCATGTTCCTATAGAGTAGCGCCTAAACACCCAGACTTTGGACTCTTGTAGCTATGCATGTTCAGGACTATAGAGTAGCACCTAAACGATCAAAAGTCAGGGTCACTGATACGCATGGCTGTCATCCAACAGTCAACTTTTGTTTTAAAACGCTAGTCCTCATTAACTGCTAGGTGGATTTCAACCTAATTTGACGGGAAGAACCCTATGGTGGTATGGTTCAAATCTTGTGTACATAATTTTAATTGGTCAATTTTTGGGGTGAAAATCTTGGATGGAGCATTGAGACTATCTGAATGTGTCACAAGATAGCCTTCCCTTGGTGACAAACATCTTTGGTGTTAAAGTTCACGATGTCAAGGGTATGTATACGAGAAGCTCATGTTCTCTTTTTAGTGGCTCCTCATTAGATGATATTATGCAGATAGCTGGCTGGAAATCCAAGAACATTGCTGAATTGCTGTTTCCATCTTTCGTAATGTATTCTCGATTTCGCTGCTAAGGCCAAGCCACACCTTTGAGTACCTCAGTAATCAATTCTGTCTCTGTTCAAAAATAATGTTAAGGAGGGAACATTCCTTTGCAATGACACAGGTGCCTCCTTTATTGACTGGTCTGGTATTTTAAGAATTAGTTGAACTTGATTCTTAATACTTAATATTACTGGCCCACCTCAATCACCCCACATTCGAATTGTGAATCATGTTATTTGAAAGATTAGGAGATAGAAGCATTGGATTGGAAATAGAATCATTGGATTGGGTTGACAGCAACACAAGATACATGATCTACTTAGACAATAGAAACCTGACTTTCTATAGCCAGTCAGAAAATGCCTATCGTAGCAGGCACTCCTTGCTGCTCTATATATGTTTGCCTGTCTGAAATTGAAATGTTAAGTGAGTTACCCCCCCCCCCTTTCATCAAAGACAATGTATCATATTATTAACCCTTTAACACTCATCAGCCAAAAACGGCTTCTGCAGTGGTCTTGAAAAATGTCCATTTGCAGACTAACAGAAGACTATTTAAAAAGATTTACCACTGGAATGACGGGCTGCTCGATAACTGAGCCAGTCATTCCAGTGGTAAATTAAAAAAAATAGTCTTCTCTTGATCTGAAAATGGATAGTTTCTATGAGAAGATTAAAAATTTTAAGAACAAATTCGACATTTAAAGGGTTATTTGAATAGAATATAGTAAAAATCTATACGGGTGCTAAGCTCAAGTGATGAGCAAAAGTAATATTATGGAGGTAAGTTCAAGCAATTCTTAAAGCACCAGTCCTGCCCCTAAAGGAGTCTCTGGTTCATTATCGCCGTGACAATTTTATTTTCCTCAGTAGTAAAGTGTCACTTTTGTAGGTGAATAATAGACAGCTTTCATCAGCATCCATTTAATTATTATTCTGACAGGTTGAAGATAAAAACTTCAATTACATGAATAACCTTTTTTCTGCTGGGTAAATATCTAAGACATGTATTGTGTGCTCTTACATCTATACCGTTATATATTTTCAAATTTATTTGACTGAAAGTTGTTGCTGCCTTATTGTTGTTACTTAGGCGGCAAGGAATTCCAGTCAAATTATTTCCTAATCTGCCTTTTGAGACCATGTTGTCATTTGAATTTGACCCTCTATTAAGAGTCCACCTGTCTTATGGAACCAACTTTTGATTCTCTCATGAATGATCTCTTAATGCAGTTTTTACTGTATCATTAATTTCTGTTCTTGGCACTGATGTCATCTGTTTTCACTTAAACATTGTTCAAGATCACTATTGCAAAATTGGCACAGAGATTGGCACAGAGATTCTTGTCAATATCTCAAAAACTGTATCATTTGGATGAAACTTGATATTTAAATGTAATATGTCAAATCAGATCACCGGATCTTGAAATTAGGTGAGTGACCTGTGAGTGACCTGCGTTCATGGTTCACTGATTTTAGCCAATAACCCTTAACCCTTTGACACTCATACCAAAAACAGCTTCTACAGTGGTCTTGAGAAATGTCCCGTTGCAGACCAAGAGAAGACTATTTTTGAAAATTTACCACTGGAATGACTGGCTCGATAACCGAGCCAGTCACTCCATTGCTACGCTTTCAAAAATAGTCTTCTCTTGGTCTGCAATTTAACATTTTCTTCGACAAAATTGAAATTTTCTTGAACAAATTCGAGGCTTAAAGGGTTAAAGTCGATGTTTATGCAGCCTGATATTTAAATGTAACATGTCAAGCAAGGGGGAGAAAGATGACACCTCCATGCCGGTCTCCTCCATAAGTACCAACTTTGTTGGGAAACTAAGTCATCAAGGATTGCGGGCTGACATCCGCATACAGAGGCAACTCTGACTATGTCTAACCTTCTAACAAGAAACTGTGCTCGACATCCTCGGACAACGCAATCTTCCCAGGAGCTTACCATAGCTACGTGGAATGTACGTGGGCTGACTGCAACATCAAAGAGGCAAACCTTAGGTGCAGACTGTGAACATTATAACATCGATATCACATGCATTCAAGAGACTAAAGTAGCTAAACACTCAGAGCAGCAACTTCAGACAGGCCATAAGCTAATACTCATGGAGCAAAAACAGGCCACTTACCGTGGATTAGGCTTCGTAATCGGACCAAGGGTATTGGACGATGTCATTAGTTTTGGATGTGTCAGGGATCGCATTGCATTTATCGACCTGGATATACCAATGCGAAAGCGCACCTCCACTAAGTGTCGCATAGTCAACGCATATGGGCCAACTACCGAAAGGTCCAAAGAGAATCCAGCTATATTAGATTCCTTCTACGCAGAACTGAGCTCCGCCATTACTATCCCAGCTAGATGGCAACTTTTTGTGTGTGGAGATTTCAACTCCAAGCTGGGTAAACTCGGCATTGCGAACAAAAGTTCAGGACTTAGCTCATGCATGGGATCGTATGGAGAGGGCACACGCAACAGCAATGGAGATGCACTGGTGGCATTCCTTAGCTCCAATGGCCTATTTGCCACAAATACGGCTTTCAAACACCCATGCCGCCACTGGACAACATGGACTGGACACATTGCTGATCACAAAGCCCCAAAAGGTCCTAAGGCTACAAAAGATGTCTTCAACCAAATAGATTTCATACTATGCAAGACAGCAGCAAAACCCCTACTTCGGGATGCTCGTTCCTATGGAGGCACAGACCTCAATTCTGACCATAAGCCAGGCATTACACGCCTCCATATGAACCAGCTCTACCTAATGTATAAACGCCATACCAGGCATGAGGGTAGAGTCACCTACAACTTACCCAACCTCATCAGCGACACTGACACTCAAATGTCATACAAAAAGGCCCTCGGGGAGCAGATAGCTAACATCGACATCAGCTCCGATCCAAACGAAGCCCTAACCAAAATACTGATATCTATGGAATCGTCAGCTACTAGCACCATAGGTGTTCTAAAAAACAACAGAAGTAGGTATACTGACGACCCTCTCGTAGTAAAACTGTCAGCAGAACAGAAAGCGTTATGTCTGCACATCTATCAAAGTGGCCAAAGTGAAGATCGCCACAAACTACGCCAGGAATGCAATAACATTCTGCGCCACATTAGCGAACGCTTAAATCACTGCCACGGATGACTGCCACAAAATGTTTCGGGCAGCCCGAGCCCTGAGAGTTGCTGACTACGCACCACCACTAACTGTACACAACTGTGAAGGACACTTTATCGGGACTGACCAGGGCAAAGCCGAGGCAATTCGAGAATGGTTCAAGGAACAGTTCACTGACCACGATGATGAGCCCTTGCACCCATTCTCAGGAGACCCCAGGCCATTACTAACACCAATTAATACAGCAGAGGTTGAGAAGGCACTGAAAGCCCTGAAAGATGGGCATGCATCTGGACCCGATGGCATGAGCAATGAACTATTCAAATATGCAAGTGACATTGCCTCAAAACCGATCACGCACATAATCAATTCAGCTTTTATGCACCACCTTCCCATCGATGCTGTAGCCCAAGGCATCCTTATCGCACTACCCAAGCCCAAGAAGCCACCTGGCCCCCAGCCAATCTGCAGCCCATTGTGCTCCTTAACAGCATACAGAAAATCCTATCCAATGTTACTCTATGCCGTATCCGAGACAAGGTCGACGACTTCACCGGATCATGTCAAAGTGGCTTCAAACGTGGACGTAGCTGCGCAGACATTGTATGGGCTCAACGCATGCTTGTGTTGGTAGTCATGTCCAAACACTGGGATTTCCACAAAATGGGCATTGACATGTCACGAGCCTTCGACACAATTAAGCGCTCAAAGATCCTAGATGTACTACACCAGGCCAGTTGCAATGAAGATGAGCTGCGACTAGTGAGACTACTGCTTGCAGACACCAAGCTGAGAGTATGAGTCAAGTCGGTGAAGTCTGTAGAGTTTGAGACATCAATCGGCTCCCCACAGGGAGATGGCCTATCCCCTGTTCTCTTCACCTGTTACCTGGCTGCTGCATTGAAATCCGTGCGGGAAAATTCCACAAGACCAAACCCCCCTGTGTCAATACTGGGTATGCCGCTAGAAATGGAATATGCCGACGTTGTGGACATTATAGATGAGGAAAAGAAACCCATTGACGAACTTCTCCCAATAACTGCAAGCAAACTAAAAATTGAGAATCTCTGTGAATGAATCCAAAACAGAGTTCAGCCACATATACCTATCTACAAAGCATGAAACTAAAGAAAATGACGATCCACTCCATGACGGCAAACCATGGAGGAAAAGTAAAATCTTGGGCTCAATGCTTTGCAGTACTGCTGACATTGCTGCACGCTGCATCATGGGGAACATAGCTTTCCAGTCCTTCTGGAAGCTATGGATTCGTAGATCAAAGATGCCCGTGGTAAAAAGACTACGTTTATACATTGCAACCTGCGTATCCTTGATGATGTATAACTGTCACAGCTGGGCAGCTCCAAAGGCAGCTCTAGACAAACTTGACGCCTGCCACCGCAAACATCTACGCACCATCACTGGACACCAATGGCCAGCGAGCATAATTTCCAATGATGCACTATACAAGATGTGTAATACGCCGCCGCTGTCTGTAAAAGTCGCCCAGCAAAGATGGTCCATGTTTGGCCATGTGCTAAGGATGGCAGAAAACACACCAGCACCGAGAGCCTTGGAATTCGCCCTACTCGGAGCCAGCAAATACACAGCCAGGAGAGGACGTCATTGCATAAATCTGCTAAACGTGCTACGAGGTGACCTCAAGAAAGCAGGATTAGGTACACTCAAGTCAAGAATGGACCTGAGGAAGCTAAAGATTTTGGCTGAGGACAAGACACAGTGGGCAAAAGCGAAGAAGGACTGATTGCAGCTGTAGGATGTTTCTACTACTACAGCCACAGAATACAGTAACCATACATATATCATACATGTCAAGCCAGGTCACATGTCGTCAGTTCACATGTCACCAGTTCACATGTCACCAGGTCACATGTCACCAGCTCATATGTCACCAGTTCACATGTCACCAGCTCTCATGTCGCCAGGTAACATGTCACCAGTTCACATGTCGCCAGGTCACATGTCACCAGGTCACATTTCACCAGGTCACATGTCACCAGCTCTCATGTCGCCAGGTCACATGTCACCAGTTCACATGTCACCAGGTCACCAGATCACATGTCACCAGCTCTCATGTCGCCAGGTCGCATGTCGTCAGGTCACATGTCACATGTCAAGCCAGTTCACATGTTACCAGCTCATATGTTACCAGTTCACATGTCACCAGCTCTCATGTCACCAGTTCACATGTCACCAGCTCTCATGTCACCAGTTCACATGTCACCAGCTCACATGTCGTCAGGTCACCATGTCACATGTCACCAGTTCACATGTCAAGCCAGGGCATATGTCACCAGTTCACGTCACCGGATCACATGTCACCAGTTCACATGTCACCAGCTCTCATGTCGCCAGCTCTCATGTCGCCAGGTCACATGTCGTCAGGTCACATGTCACCATGTCACATGTCAAGCCAGTTCACATGTCACCAGCTCATATGTCACCAGTTCACATGTCACCAGCTCTCATGTCACCAGTTCACATGTCACCAGCTCTCATGTCGCCAGGTCACATGTCACCAGTTCACATGTCACCAGTTCTCATGTCGCTAGGTCACATGTCAAGCCAGTTCACATGTCACCAGTTCACATGTCACCAACTCTCATGTTGCTAGGTCATATGTCACCAGTTCACATGTCACCAGCTCTCATGTCTCCAGGTCACATGTCACCAGTTCACATGTCAAACCAGGGCATATGTCACCAGTTCACATCACCGGATCACATGTCACCAGTTCACATGGCACCAGCTCTCATGTCGCCAACTCTCATGTTGCCAGGTCACATGTCGCCAGGTCACATGTCCTCAGTTCACAGGTCACATGTCGCCAGGTCACATGTCGCCAGGTCAGATGTCGCCAGATCACATGTCGCCAGTTCACATGTCACCAGGTCACATGCCACCAACTCACATGTCACCAGTTCACATGTCACCAGCTCACATGTCGTCAGGTCACATGTCACCAGGACACATGTCAAGCCAGGTCACATATCACCAGTTCACATGTCGCCAGTTCACATGTCACACTTAATTTCTCTCATAATGTATCGAGTATACTATTGTCTATAATGCATTGGTTTTAGGCAGCAAGGACGTTAAGCATCTTGTTCTTATTTCATTTCCAGAATACATATGAAATGCAAAATTTCAACAAGAGTACATTATGTCTTCATCCGCTGGTGAGCACAGAGAAGAAGGAGCGATGGTTTCATAACGTGTCCGGCTGTGCTGTGAGCTGGCAAAACCCGATGTACACGGAGAGCGAGCATGATATCGCTCATATCGTCATTGCAGTGTTTGGATCGGTCTGTCTTCTTACCACATTGTTTACATTGGTCAGTATTGAGCCAGGGTCAGACCGAGTTTTCACAAATTATAAGCCAATATATTAGCCAACCACACTTTTTCTTAGCCACAACTGAATGTTACATACCAGATACAAGGTTATGTTGAATATTTTGAAACTAATTTGCCTGGAAGCTGTTTTAGGCAGCAACAGTTTCCAGTCAAATTAGTTTTAAAATATTCAGCCACTGGCCTCTATGGGTGCTTTTTATCCGAGATATTAGGTTTCAGTGCTTATTTGGTCACAATAAAACATAATATAAGTACTAGTTATATAAATATTTACTGTAAGATGTTTTTTTCAAAGTTAATTTTAATGATTCTCTATGTCTTTGAAATTATGTATAATATGATTTTAATCATTAGCTATTTATTTAGCCAATCCTGCTTTCTATTAGCCTAGTCTCAATTTTACTAACATTTGGGTAGGAATGTGTACCCCTTGTGGCGGGATGTAGTGAGTAACAGGGTTTGATTAGTGGCTGGACATATGGATTAACAGGATGTGATTAGTGGCTAGGTCTAGGGAGTAACAGGGTGTGATTAGTTGCTAGATGTAGGGAGTAACCGGGTGTGATTAGTGGCTAGATGTAGGGAGTAACAGGGTGTGATTAGTGGCTAGATGTAGGGAGTAACAGGCTGTGATTATAGGCTAGATGTAGGGAGTAACAGGGTGTGATTAGTGCCTAGATGTAGAGAGTAACGGTGTGATTAGTGGCTAGGTGTAGGAAGTAACAGGGTGTGATTAGTGGCTAGGTGTAGGGAGTAACAGGGTGTGATTAGTGGCTAGGTGTAGGGAGTAACAGGGTGTGATTAGTGGCTAGGTGTAGGGAGTAACAGGGTGTGATTAGTGGCTAGGTGTAGGGAGTAACAGGGTGTGATTAGTGGCTAGGTGTAGGGAGTAATCGTGTGATTAGTGGCTAGGTGTAGGAAGTAACGATGTGATTTGTGGCTAGGTGTAGGAAGTAACGATGTGATTTGTGGCTAGATGTAGAGAGTAACAGGGTTTGCTTAGTGGCTAGATGTAGGAAGTAACAGGATTTGAGTAGTGGCTGGGTAACAGGGTGTGATTAATGGTGGGATGTAGGGAGTAACAGCGTGTGATTAGTGGTGGGATGTATGGAGTAACAGGGTGTGATTAGTGGCTTGGGCCTTGGTGTAGGGAGTAACAGGGTGTGATTAGTGATGGGATGTCGGGAGTAACAGGGTGTGATTAGTGATGGGATGTCGGGAGTAACAGGGTGTGATTAGTGGTGGGATGTATGGAGTAACAGGGTGTGATTAGTGGCTTGGGCCTTGGTGTAGGGAGTAACAGGGTGTGATTAGTGATGGGATGTCGGGAGTAACAGGGTGTGATTAGTGATGGGATGTCGGGAGTAACAGGGTGTGATTAGTGGCTTGGGCCTCGGTGTAGGGAGTAACAGGGTGTGATTAGTGATGGGATGTCGGGAGTAACAGGGTGTGATTAGTGGCATGTTATGGAGTATGATGCATGTTACAATATGACATTCAGATACTAATGTTCAGCTTATTGTTGAAATTAATGAATTCATGTGTCATTCGTCATGTCTGTTTCCGTTGACAAATGATACCATTTCCTTTAAAAGAAATCCCACAAATAATACCATTTCCTTTTAAAAGAAATCCCACAAATAATATCATTTCCTTTAAAAGAAATCGCACAAATGATGCCATTTCCTTTAGCAGAAATCCCACAAATGATACCATTTCCTTTAAGAGAAATCCATTAAATGATGCCATTTCCTTTAAGAGAAATCCAACAAATGAGGGCCATTTCCTTTAAGAGAAATCCCACAAATTATGCCATTTCCTTTAAGAGAAATCCAACAAATGATGGCCATTAGAGAAATCCCACAAATGATGGCCATTTCCTTTAAGAGAAATCCCACAAATGATGGCCATTTCCTTTAAGAGAAATGGCACAAATAACCTGTTTTGCCTGTCTGATGTGACTTCCATACTAATGCATGTTTTACTGTTATCTTGATGCTGCTCATGGATGACAGAGCTCAGGTAAGAGACTGTCACATACATTGTAAGCTCCTGATACTTACACAACTGTCTGTCTGTCTGTCTGTCTGTCTGTCTGTTTCTGTTTGTCTGTCTGTCCGCCCGTCTGTCTGTCTGTCTGTCTGTCTGTATGTCTGCCTGCCTGCCTGCCTGCCTGCCTGTCTGTCTGTCTGTCTGTCTGTCTGTCTGTCTGTCTGCCTGCTTGCCTGTCTGTCTGTCTGTTTGTCTCTCTGTCTCTGCCTGCCTGCCTGCTTGTCTCTGTCTGTTTGTCAGCCTGCCTGCCTGCCTGTATGTCTGTCTGTTTGCCCGCCTGCCCGTCCGTCCGTCTGTCTCTCTGCCCGCCCGCCTGCCTGCCTGTATCTGTTTTGCTGTCTGTCTGCTTGACATAGGCTAAAGGTGTATCATTCATAAAGATGTCAGTATTTATGGTTTACTGAACATCATAGAAAATTCTTCTCCAAGCTATAGTCTAAATGTGTGTCACATACCAAAAGTAGGTCATCATTACATATTTTCATGATTCACTGATTATCATAGAACATTCCAGAGGTTTCCAATAATTATATAGTAATTGACATTGATTGAACTTGGTGTATGGATCTATTGTACCCTAACCGTGTGTCAATCTCATAAGTAGGTCAGTTTGACCTACATTTCATGGTTCACTAAACATCACAGAAAATTCCTCTCCTGGCTGTATGCTGTTAAATGGTGCCACATAGCAAAAGTAGGTTATTGCGGTCTACTTTTCACGATTCACTGATTATTATAGAAAATTCTTCTCTTTCTGTTGTTTCAAAATGTGTTTGTATGCAGTAGCCAAACTTCCTCTGAAGGTGTTTCACATACCAAAAGTAGTTCACTATGGTTTTCTTTTCACAGTTCAATGACCAGCAAATAAATTGTTGTCCTGTCTCTATTTTCAAAACTCATACCTATTCAAGTATTGTCAGCAAACTTGGTTTATGGCTAAGGCTGCGAGATGTATATAAAGTTCTGTACCTTTCCTGGTTCATGCAACATTACAGAGACATTTAGCTCAGGGTTCTATAGGCGTATCCTTTGTACATCACTAAGATTATAGGTCAGGTTGCTGTAGACATATCCTTTGTGTATCACTAACATTATAGGTCAGGCTGCTGTAGGCGTATCCTTTGTACATCACTAAGATTATAGGTCGGGTTGCTGTAGACATATCCTTTGTGCATCACTAAGATTATAGGTCAGGTTGCTGTAGACATATCCTTTGTGCATCACTAAGATTATAGGTTAGGTTGCTGTAGGCCTAGCCTTTGTGCATCACTAAGATTATAGGTCAGGCCGCTGAAGGCCTAGCCTGTATGCATCACTAAGATTATAGGTCAGGCTGCTGTAGACATATCCCTTGTACATCACTAAGATTATAGGTCAGGTTGCTGTAGACATATCCTTTGTGCAACACTAAGATTACAGGTCAGGCTGCTGTAGGCATATCCTTTGTGCATCACTAAGATTATAGGTCAGGCTGCTGTAGACATATCCTTTGTGCATCACTAAGATTATAGGTCAGGCTGCTGTAGACATATCCTTTGTGCATCACTAAGATTATAGGTCAGGCTGCTGTAGGCGTATCCTTTGTACATCACTAAGATTATAGGTCAGGTTGCTGTAGACATTTCACTTCAAGAGTATACTTACCTCCCTAATACTTTTGATATTGCTAAATATCGGCGTTCACTCAATAAACACTCAGAATAAAAACAGTTAGGTGCCCCTACTGGGCAGGTAGACAGAGGGTAGTCCGGCGGATGCCATCCCCACCACCGCGCATACGCCGACTACTACTTCCTCTTTGCTAATTTATTGGCAGAGGGTTCACATGCTTTTTGTGTTTTTTTCACTTTTCACTTGTTCTAACGCATTTAAGTTCTTATATTGGAAGTATTATCACCTGTTATCATGTCAGAAAGAGTGGCTTCGCCGGAGGACGGCTCAGGATCCTTATATCAGGTGATTTCTAATATATTCTAGCGAGTTTTTCCCGGTGTAATGTGTTTCCGGGACTCGCGTTTACCGTGATAAGCGCCTGTTTTAGTTGTTTTATTTCAACATGGTGCTATATAATACTAATCTCTCTTTGTGTTTATGTCCACAGGTATCTGTTAGGATATGTAATGGACATCACAGCATCTGAGGGTTTGTTTCTCTCCACCAAGGTTCCATTTCCTACTAATACTGTTAGGTTATCTAACCAAGAATTCTATGTCCAGTGAGTCGGAGGCCTAGTATGAAGGTCTTCTCACTTTGCCCTCTTGATCCAATTCCTTCCCCTAAGGTGGAGAAAGTTGAGAGGCGTACAGTTGGTGGAGTGCTCCAGTTCATCGCGTTGGATGGTTTGTCTATATAAAGTGTCAGGTATCTAAGTAATGATATGAGGTGAGGTTAATTATTTAAGAAAATTAACTGTAATTGCCATTGTTATCGTTGTGTATCTGATGGTTGTGTAGTCTGAATAACCGTTCGAAAGATGTTCTGGTTATGAATACAATTCGTCCGCACGCCTGGTTGTTGGTCGGATCGATTAATTTACTGTCATGGGATTCGTGACGTCATAATCAGCCTTGCTTTTATTAACAATTAAAGTTTTGTCCAATGCTGGTTTCAGATGATTATTGATCTTTATGATCATTTCCCTCTCTTTTAGTTTGGTTTTGAGTTTCTACCGTTAACAAAATTACTCATTGTCCTCGTCCTTTGTCCTGTTTCAGAGACCTGGTTGCTCGTCCTGTGGACGGTTCCTTAAGGATAGGTTCGTTCCTCACCTGTGTTTTAGTTGTAGTCCCTGTGGGCCATTGCTCAAGTGTGAGGTATGCAAGCAGTGGGTGGGGGGGGGGGGTAGCCAATGGCCGAGTTTTTGTCTTTGCAGGCAAAGGACAAGGTGGTGGAGGAGGAGAGGAAGCAGAAAAGAGAGGGTGTGAGTAAGAAGGGTAAGAGGAAGGCCTCGTCCGCGGTGGACATGGAGGCCTTCCGGAGTGAGATGTTGGGAGAGATGAAGAGGACGATAAAGGATTTGGTTCCAGAGTTGCTTCGTGGCATGCTTCCTGGACCAGATCCTTTGTCGTCCTCGGCATCTGCTTCAGAGCAGGTAATCCCCACCTCTGAATCACCTTTCCGTAGGCCGTTTCCGTTGTTTGAAGATTCAGAGGTGGCCCCATTAGTGGGGGCGTTCCACGACCCTGGCAGCAGGCTTGGTGCCGCGCCGAGGGGTCGTGGACGGCTGTCGCTGGAACCCGCGGGCTGCTTATCAGTCCAGGGGTATCCGCATGCCGCGGGTGCCAGTACCTCCTATGGCACCTTTCCTGGCCAGTCCGGGTTAGCTCTCTTTGCTGACCCGGAGTCTAATCTTTCTGGCCAGGAGGAAGAGGATTACCTGTTAGGGTCGCCGTCTGGGGACGTGACCATGGATTATGACGTCTGTGCACCCCTCGTGGGGAATACAGGCGACATATTCCATGGCTCTAATCACGCAGGAGTAGAGTTCACGGCTCAGAAGGTGGCCCTGGGCGGTGCTGATGGCCAGCTATACCGCATACCTCGGCTTGCCGAGAGTATCGCTGGTGCTGGCCGGGGCCGTGGTGGGGCGGTATCTGCCTCGCGCTCTACCACGGCGCCTGCTCCTGGTCAGGCCAGTCAGATTAGCATGCCTGTTCTTTCGGGCCCGTATGCTTTCCCTGGCTTGCCAGGGGTATCAGCTTATCCGCCGTCAAGCTCTGCTGCTTGCGATCAGGAGGAAGACGAAAGCCCCCGTCTTGTAGAGCGCTCGCAGCTAGCCACGGAAGAGGATTGGTCTGACGCTTGCCAATGGCTGGTAAGTGTTAGGCCAGATCTGCCCGTGGAGCAGTCGGCTAGCCAGCGTGATCACAGGCCGTGGTTAGCTGGTAAGGCTACTGCTAGCGCTATGCCATCTCTGTCGTCGACATGTTCGCGGCGGCGGAGACGTCCATCAAGGCGAATGGGCGTCTCGCGAAGGCCCCTCGCGAGGGGGCCAGGCGTTGCCGCATCATGCCCCTGGATTACCAGAGCTACGGTGTGGTACCCAAGCCTAGCGTGGATGACCGCGCGGCTTTGGGTGAAGATGCGCGGCCAGGCTCCCGTTCTGACATGGGAGTCTTGTGTTCGAACGCGTTACGTTTGGCTAATGCCGCGTTGCGTGATGCGGAGGAGAGGGGGAGAGCTTCGATTGCCGCTCTGTCCCACGTCTCCCAGCTGTTACAGGGGTTAGTAACAGCATCTGCATCGCGCCAGCCGAGCCCGGTCACAGTCCAGAGAGCCATCCAGGATGGGGTATCAACCTGGCTCTGGACTGCATGACTCGGGCGGTGACCAGGAATGTCCGGGCGAGGCGCACGTTTGCCTTGGACAATCTGTGCCCGTCCCAGGACCTGTACAATAGGCTACTGCGTACGCCTATGACGGGTCCTGGTCTCTTTGGAGGTGAGGGATGTAGGCACCTCCAGGAGACGGTTACTCTGGTCAATAACCAGAGGGCGCTGCGCGAGCAGTTTGAAGTGCTCCGTCGGGAGCGCGTTCGCGCCGCACCCCCTGCGTATCGTCCCCTGCGTATCGTCCCCTGCAGGCTCGAGGTGGAGGTGGCCAGGTCAGATGCCACCCACCATCGCAGCGTCGGCCTAGGCCGCGTGCGATTCGGCCATCAGTGAGGGGGGCGCAGGCTCCTCAGGCGCAGTCAGCCAGGCAGCCACCCGTGTGCATGGTGCTGGGCGTGGCGTGCGAGGATCTGGTCATGGCAATCGTGCCTGATGGGCCGGTTACTGCGGTGAGAACCACTCCAGTGTTTCTGGCGAAGGAGACAGTGCCACTCTTGCACTCCTTATGTCCACCTCTCTCCCTAGGTGGACCGGTGGGATGCCAGCTGGCCGACCACACGCAAGAGTGGGAATGGTTGACTCAGGACCGTTTAGTCTTGCAATGGCTTTCAGTCGGGTATCATCCCGATTGGATGACAGGCCCGCCATCGCGACTGTCTCTAGTGCCAATCTGGACTCCAAATCCGAGAGATCCAGATCAAAGGTTGTGTATCGAGGAGGAGATAAATTCCCTCATACAAAAAGGAGCTATTCAGCCGGCACAGAAGTGTCCGAGCTTCTATTCAACCGTGTTCTTAGTAACAAAAAACACCGGAGGGTGGAGACCAGTTCTCAACCTCAAGCCGTTGAACAAGTTCATAGAGACGCCCAGTTTCAAGATGGAGACTGTGCGCTCGGTGTTGGCGGGGTTAGAGAAGGGAATGTGGACAGCTTCAATAGATTTGAAGGATGCTTATTTCCACATTCCCATAGCGAGGAGTTTCCGTCGCTTCCTGAGATTTGCATTCCAGGGCAGACAGTGGGAATTCAGGGTGTTACCCGTCGGAATTTCCACCGCTCCTCGGGTTTTCACCCGTGTGGTTCTTGCGATTACAGCATACCTCCGCAGGAGAAGCATAGCAGTCCACATGTACATAGACGACTGGCTGTTAAAAGCACACACCCAGGGAGGTTTATCGACCAATCTGGAGATTTTGAAAACTCTCATGGATTTAGGCTGGATGATAAATTTTCAAAAATCAGAGCTGACTCCATCCCAGAAGTTTGTTTACCTGGGGATGTTCTTCGATCTAGAGACAGGATATGTTTATCCTACTCAGGAGAGAGTTCAGAGACTCATCTCAGTAATTCAGTTAGTGTGCGACAGTCGTCATGTCCTGGCACGGGTTTACTTGAGAATGCTGGGGTTGATGGTTTCTCTGGAACCAGTCATTCCTCAGGCGGCCTTACGCAGGCGGCCGATCCAGTTATTTCTCATGACACAATGGACCCAGAGTACAGGTTCACTGGACTCGAATGTGTCAGTGTTGGCGCCTCTAGTTCACCACCTGCAATGGTGGTTGAAGACAGAGAATCTCCTGGGGGGGTAATGCTAACCCCTCCTCACCCTCAGGTAACTGTGTACACAGATGCCTCGAGGGAGGGGTGGGGAGCTTGCCTGGAAGAATCCACGATATCAGGGCTGTGGGATCTGGAACAGTCGAAGGAACATATAAATCTACTGGAATTAAGAGCAGTAGTCCTGGGCCTGGAACATTTCTTACAGAAAGTTCAGGGCAAGATTGTTCTTATTCGTTCAGACAACTCAACAGTAGTGACTTACATAAACCGCCAGGGCGGAACGAAGTCACCCAGTCTCTCTATGATGACATGGAAACTGCTTTGCTGGTGCCTGGATCACAGGATTACCTTGAAAGCAGTTCATATTCCGGGAAGGTTAAATCTGCTAGCAGACTCATTGAGCCGAAGGATGAGTGTTTTTACCGACGGAATGGCAACTAAATCAATGTGTGGCGGATCGTCTGTTCGACCATTGGGCGATTTGTTCGCAACGAGGAGGAATGCGAAGATGACGACGTACGTCTCTCCGATTCCAGATCCAAGCGCTTTCGCAACAGATGCGTTAGCTATCAGCTGGGCGGGAATGTATGCATACGCATTCCCTTCAGCAATCCTGATTCCAAAAATTCTTCAGAAAATCAGACAGGAGGAGTGCCAAGTGCTTCTGATCGCCCCAGATTGGCCAAGCCGATCATGGTATACGGATCTGCTGGACCTTCTGGTCTGCAATCCGGTTCCTCTGCCTCTGATGGACGACATTATCTTCCAGGGCAAGGCCCTTCACAACAATCCGTCAATGTTCCGATTGACTGCGTGGATGTTGTCAAGGAATCTAGACTTAAGGAGGGCTTTTCTGAGCAAGCAGCCATGTTTATGGCCAAAGCCAGGAGGGGGTCAACCTCCAGAGCATATAATTATAAAATCAACAGACTTGCAGAGTGGTGCTCAAAAAGATGTATTGATCCAATGGATTCATCTATTCAGGTAGTAGCTGATTTCCTCTGTCACCTGTATGATGCCTATAGCCTCAAGCCTAACTCTATTGCTGGTTATAAGTCAGCTTTAATGACTGTTATCCCTTGCTTGGCTAAGAGGGGAAGTGATGAAGTAAGTACATTAAATGTATTAATTAAAGGCATGGGCAATCTAAGACCAAGGAATCCCCCGGTGATTCCTTCTTGGAGTTTATCGCTAGTGCTTCAGGTACTAGGTGATAATCCTTTTGAACCACTTAGTTCCATTTCTATGAAACTGTTGACTCTTAAAACTGTATTTTTAATTGCTGCGGCCTCGGCTAGGCGTAGAAGTGAAATTCATGCCTTATCAGCCGAGGCAGACCGTTTTGTGGTTACAGGGGAAGGCCTTAAGTTGCTACCTAGGGTTAATTTCTTGGTTAAGAATCAGTCTTTGAAATATCCAGGTCAACCTATTTTTTTGCCTGCTTTAACTAGATATGATCCTAATTCTAAAGCATGGTGTCCCGTTCGGGCGCTGCTTCGGTACAAACAGCGTACTCCGGAGTGACGGACCGATCAGTCAGCGTTATGGTTGTCATATATTGAACCCCATGGCAGGGCGTCTAAGGACACCATTTCCAGGTGGATTGTAGAGTGTATCCAATTTTGTCATAAATCCGCCACTGGTAAGCAGGTTGACATGGCCAAGGCTCACAGTGTCCGCGGCATGGTGACTTCCACTGCCCTATTTAATGGGGTCCCTCTGGATGACATTAAGTCCGTTGCTCAGTGGCACTGTGAGTCAAGTTTTACAGACCATTATCTCCGTGACACCTCGAATCCTCTCGCCTTGTCGATTTTGAAAAAATAATCGCTTGTATGATTTTTGATGAGAGTTTCCTCATTGCTTATATACTTCACAATTAATTAATGGAAACAACCACTTTTTGGGACTGCATCAGTCTTCACCACTGGGAAGATGATGACAGCTGCCAGGTTCAACAAGGTCACTCTTGTTCGTGTGTTGTTCATTATTGATTGTATTGTCACGTTACTGTCCTCTGTCCTATAGTACATGGCACTGGTACGTAGAGAGCGTATGGGACATTGAGGTCATTCTAGTCTTCCTCCCAGGAAGGGGGGGGGGGGGAGCGCATATGACATTCGGTCATCTCATCCATCGGTTGGTGTTAGCCGATGTTCATCAAATCCTGACTGTGTTTTCACACAGTTTCAGAAGTTTAAGTGCCTTGAACGCGGAAAAGCGTATAGGGAAGAGCTGGTCTTTTGACCTCGCCTCCCTCCCGCCGAATTCCCTGTCAAATTCTGGCAATATCAAAAGTATTAGGGAGGTAAGTATACTCTTGAAGTGAAATAAACGAAATCAAGGATTTCTTTTTTCACGAGAGAGTTGATACTTACCTCCCTAGATACGGACCCGGCCTCTCCACCCCACAGAGGCTCGGTCTTCAGGCTCTTAATAGTTCCATGTGTGTCAGCCAATAAATTAGTCAGAGGAAGTAGTAGTCGGCGCATGCGCGGTGGTGGGGCTGGCATCCGCCGGACTACCCTCTGTCTACCTGCCCAGTAGGGGCACCTAACTGTTTTTATTCTGAGTGTTTATTGAGTGAACGCCGATATTTAGCAATATCAAAAGTATTAGGGAGGTAAGTATCAACTCTCGTGAAAAAAGAAATCCTTGATTTCGTTTATATCCTTTGTACATCACTAACATTATAGGTCAGGCTGCTGTAGACATATCCTTTGTTGCTGTAGACATATCCTTTGTTGCTGTAGACATATCCTTTGTGCATCACTAAGATTATAGTTTCCTTAATTATTTTCAGCTATTTAGAGCAAATATGTTGAAATCCCTTTAGAATTCTGTATATGTGATGCCTGTAGGCTCACAAGTTTAATGTTTCATGCAGCTCAGGTTCCGGGCCTTTATGACTCTTGTTTTCAAACTAGCACTATTCAGTATCAAGGCCCTTGTGACTTTTGTTATCAAACTAGCACTATCTTATTCAGTATCAAGGCCCTTGTGACTATTGTTTTCAAACTAACACTATCTTACTCAACATCAAGGCCCTTGTGACTATTATCAAACTGGCACTATATTACTCAGCATCAAGGCCCTTACTACTTTTGTTTTAAAACTGGCACTATCGGACTATTGTTATCAAACTGACACTATCTTAGTCGGCATCAAGGCCCTTGTGACTCTTGTTATCAAACTGGCACTATCTTAGTCAGCATCAAGGCCCTTGTGACTTGTTATCAAACTGGTACTATCTTAGTCGGCATCAAGGCCCTTGTGACTCTTGTTATCAAACTGGCACTATCTTAGTCAGCATCAAGGCCCTTGTGACTTGTTATCAAACTGGTACTATCTTAGTCGGGATCAAGGCCCTTGTGACTTGTTATCAAACTGGTACTATCTTAGTCAGCATCAAGGCCCTTGTGACTTGTTATCAAACTGGTACTATCTTAGTCAGCATCAAGGCCCTTGTGACTTGTTATCAAACTGGCACTATCTTAGTCAGCATCAAGGCCGTTGTGACTTGTTATCAAACTGGCACTATCTTAGTCAGCTTCAAGGCCCTTGTGACTCTTCTTATCAAACTGGCACTATCTTATTTCATAATAAGCTCCTAACATCGATATACAGATGTGTGGACATATTTTGCTATTAGAATTTGGGGATTTAAATTAAAATAAATAGTCTGTGCTTTTATCAGCATAGCTTGCGGTTTAAGTGTGTGCATTAAAGGTGTTAAAAGAATTGTCTCTAATCATTATTAATATAGCGGGCATTATCTCACAGTAATCTTATGATGTATGGCACTTAACCTGAGTGTATGAAGTCAAATGAACGTAATAGTGAAACTGTGTGCTCAAACCGCCTTAACGGTAAACTATGACGTCAATGGCGGGTGTAAATACTCAATACCTATCCGCCGTTGACGTCAGCAGCGGGCATTATTGCTCAATAACCGGCTGCTTTGCGCGGCTGTGAAAACAGCTAATTCATGTGTTGTATTTGCCTAAAGTATTGATGTAGATATAGATTTCTGCCTATTCATTATCATAATAATAATAATAATAATAATAAAAATAATAATAATAATAGCAGCAGCTGACGCCAACGATGCTGCCGATGACAAGTAGCCTTTGAGAAACAGTGGTGTGTTTTAATCTATCTATCTATCTGGCAATCTGGACATGCGGATGTCAGTTAAAGCCTAATGGCTATATGTACTCATTTGGAAAATGATGTTACTTACTATAGTGGATAATATTAATAATAATAGTAATAACGTTGCCTTGCTTGGGCAACAAGGCCCTTGTTTGACTGAAAATGTCGGGCTTCACTCACACAAGTCGGGCTTCAAATAATCTTAGCGTTCAACAAAACAATGTTATTATTATATTAAGCCACACTACTGCATTACATGAATCACCGCTTGCTGACATAAGAATTAGTTCAAATGAACCTAGACTGTACCTTGTATTATTCATTGGTCTAAGAGGAGGGAGAAACAGTTTCTTCTAATCTAAAAACACATGTAGCATAATCTGAATCCACATTGTTGACAATTCATGTGATGATGTCATACCGTCACTTTCAAGATCAGACGGTATCCAATGCTCATTCTTGCTCAGTGTGATTTTGTATAATACTCATAGATTGCATAGAGTCGAGACATCAAACTGCCCTCCTGCCATGAACTGCCCTCCTGCCATGCCCACATAGGAGACCATAGCATATTATGATGGATACAATACCATACCAACATGTCATCAGATACCATGACGTATGCAATACCATAGCAACATAGCATAGCATCCTAAATGTTGCAACACCACCACATATGATGTGTGAAAACAGGAAATAGCTCAACATGATGTGTGATATCTTATAGCTGAGGCATCTATTTTATATCTTATAGTTAACCTTTATTTTATCATCTTTGTTGTGTTATAACTGACGTCTCTTTTATGATCTTTGTTGTGTTCTAACTGACGTCTCTTTTATGATCTTTGTTGTTTTATAGCTGACTTTTCTTTTTGACTGGACCAATAGTCGTCGCTATCCTGGTGTGATTCTCTTCTACATGAACTTTTGTTTCTTCCTGGCTGCTATTGGCTGGATGGTCCAGTTTGCTGGTCATGCGCGCGAGGATATCGTTGGCAATTCAGATGGTACACCGAGGCATGGACAGCCTCAACTTGGGTTTGT
>JAVVLW010003552.1:5000-47000 GCA_034401795.1 Chaetoderma sp. LZ-2023a
CACACACATACACGCACAGACACACACCTCTGTCACTTTCTTCATTTTTTCTTTCTTCCCTCAGCCAGGCCCCCATTGGTCCTGGGCCCAGGTGCTTTGGCGCCATGAGCCAATGAATGGGCACATCTTCAAAACCAAGAGTAATAGCCCTTAAATTTACAAAGTATTAAAGGCAGTGGGGAAAATAATTTTGTAGCGTATTTCATCAGTTGTTTATGGATTGAAACCAGATTTGGCAGATATATTCCTTTAGATAGGATCTATTTGAGCTATAAAAATGAGGTGGGCACACCTTTACAGAGTTATCTAACACACAATATAGGGTCAAGTTCGACCTAACCATAGTTAGCTATAGCTAACTAGATTCTGAGTCGAACTTCAAATAGTTAACTAGCTAGTCAACTATAGTCAACTGAGCACCCAAGCTCGGTTCAGATTTTTAATGCAAAATTGACGTAGCATTCAAAATGGCGCATGGGAGTCGCTTGCCACGATAAAATGCACATAAACATGTTAATATTTCCCTAACCTATGTAAGTTTTATCAAATTATGATCCCCTATAGTAAATGTTCCCAAGGCCCATTATCTTCCCCCTTTATAGTATTTGGATGCTTTTTTACATCTTAGAGGACAAAAGTAACCCATTTTCGTAGGCCATCAAAACAGACTATAAAACTAATTAGTAGTTAACAATCACACACAATTTTCAGGGGTCGCATAGGACCCACTAACAATACTTTTGGGGGTCCAACATTGCATTTTGGGGATGTATACCCCGTAACAGGACCCTTATGAGAATCCCTACTCGAGAGGGAATAAACTAAAATAGTTACAAAAAGAATTCTAGCTTAACAGATAGATCTGAACTCTTCAGAAAGAATTTTTTGAATGATTCAGCCTGGGCTTGTGTGATTATTGCGTTGAGTGATCGCGATCGATTATTTAAAAATAATCGTGATTATTCGATTAATCAGCTTGGATACAAATTACCGAGACATAACAACAAAAGAGTATCAATGACGAAAATTGCAATGGTGTTTAGAAAAGTCCATTTGCAGGGCAAGAGAAGATTATTTTTGAAAATGTATCACTGGAATGCCTCGCTCGATTCTCGAGCCAGGAATCGAGTCAAGCATTCGAGTAATACATTTTCAAAAATAGTCTTCTCTTGCCCTGCAAATGGACATAGTCACTAAGCAAAATGTAATTTTTTTTTACCGATCGCATTAAAAAGTAATTGAAAGTTATGTTTTGAAATATTTGATGCAACAGAAAATATTCACGATTATTCAATTAATTTAATTTTTAATCATATACATTCACGATTTAAAATATAATCGTGATTTTCGATTTAATCATGTAATCATGCAAGCCTAATTCAGCCTGTTAGTCACTAGCTCTATATCAGGTGGGTGTGTCCCAGCATGCATCTGACTAACGTTGAGAGTGCAGAACTCTAACCAATGCAGGTTGTTCAGTCAAGGTACAGAGCTGATTGTATTTTCTCAGCTTTGCGACCAGTTCAGGTTCCTTCAATGTGGAAAAACTTAACTACATAGCTTCCTTCATCTGTGCCTAGATGTTTGCTTTCTAACTGCATGGCCATGTTAGCCTTCAGGCCGTCTGCTAAATTTACCTTTCCAGTTTATCCATCCATCATATGACATCATAATCAACTACGAGTAGAATGACATCATAATGAATGACATCATAAATGACGTAGATAAGTACGTCACGAATGCATATTTGATGACGGACTATGAGTAGGATGAATTGTATGTCTACGATTTAATAAATATTCTGTTGAATATTTAGAAACTAATTTGACTGGTCGCTGTCATGAATGACATAGATAAGTATGTCACGAATGTATATTTGATGACGGACTATGCGTTGTTGTACGAATTGTATGTCTTTACTATTTAATAAATATTCTGTTGAATATTTAGAAACTCATTTGACTGGGCGCAGTCAAATTAGTTACAAAATATTTAACAGCTTACCTGTATAGTTGTCAGGAAATTGATAGTCAGGGCATTTGGGGATCGATCAATCCCAACACGGTTAAGTGGGGGTGGGCACGCCATAGCTAAAACTGGAAAGGTCCATTGTATTTATGTGTTTTGTAAATAAAGGTGGACAGCCATGTTAGCATTATGTTGAACTGTCTGATCATCTGTGCCTGGGAGATATTTGCTTTCTAACTGCCCATGTTAGCATATGTTGAAAACCCACCCTTTCCGGCAGGTTATCAACCTGCCTTGTAGCAGCCAATCTGTATGCCCAAATCATGTGCTTGAATGCTATGTCCACTTTTATTTGCGGTGTTTGTCTTAGACCCTGAGAAAGCTCTAATACATGTTGACTTGATTAACTGTCTCCGGTATACTGTGTAGGCTTGTGGTTTTGAACCATAGCTTTACATTGGCTCTCTGATGGTGCCTCCATTACCAGGCTTGCTACAGTAAATGTGTTCTAGTTTACTAATTTCTTCATGTAACTCTTGACTAAGTCAGACAATATATTTTGTTGTTTATTTAACTCTTTCATGATCAAACCGGCCTCTACAGTGCTCTCGAGGAATGCCCATTTGTAGGCCAAGAGAAGAATATTTTTGAAAATTATACCACTGGAATGACTGGCTCGATAACAAAGCCAGTCATTCCAGTGGTAAATTTTCAAAAATAGTCTTTTGGCCTGCAAATTGACGTTTATTAAGCAAAATGTCTTAATTTTCCTGACAAATTTTAGACATTGAAGGGTTAACTGATGTTCATTTTCAGACTCTTCCATAAACCCTCGTCTAAGCCCCTGAAACTGAAGAAGCACAAGATGATAGCGCATGCATTTCAGAAGCGTCAGCGCGGGCTCAGAAATGGCACTACAGGTACTGCGGCCACAGGTCACATGTCAATGAGCTATTGCAGTGTCCAGGAAGAACCACATGGTGAGTTATTTAACATGAAGCATCACATGCTGAGTTATTAGCTCACCTGACCAGAATGGTCAACTGAGCTTACGCCATGGTGACCATCCATCCATTCTTTCTCCATCAACTTTCCAAAAACCATTTGTCCAGAACCACTGGACCAATTTCAATTATATTTGGTCAAGTTTGTTCAAATAAAGCTGATTGGTCGATTTGGACAGTGGCCATCTTGGATTTTGTGCTTTTTTTAGAATCACACTTAAAAATCTATGAAACCACTGGGCCGATCGATTTAAAACTTTAAAAATTCCTGTTAGGGCAATAGCTGAAGTGAGTTTGTTCAAGAGAACCTGATTGATCCAATTTCCTGGCGTCCATCTTGGATGACTTGGTTTTCACTAAAACGACCTCCCGATCCACTGAAAGGATCTGTCTGTAAATATGGGACCAAGGGCATTCAAGTTTGTTCAAGGGAAGTTGGTACGTTAAAAAACATGGTCACCATCGACCAACCAAAATTTAGGGCTTGTTTGGCATATTGGATTTATTTAACCTCCGAAAATCATGTAGGAAACTAGATTGCTCGATCGATGACACGTCATTGCATATCACCATGAACAGTTTCGGAGAAGTTGCGTGACAATCAACAATTTTGTAACCTTTTGAGCCCACCTGGTTGTGGAACCAAATGTAAATGTGCTTCTGCACTCCACAATCATATGCGCAACTCACATACCAATTTGGTTGAATTTGGTTTTGGAGGAGATGTGTTACAATCAATTTAACCTGTTGACACTGCACATGCACGCACGCACGCACGCACACCTACCTGGGCCGGAGCCCTCTGTACATGTGGTTTTGCACTCCAAACTCTTATGGGTAAATTACATACCCAATTCGGTTGAATTCAGTCCAATGGTTTTGGAGGAGTTGCATAACAAAAAATTTCCAGCCCACACGTACATGTGGGTGGGATGGCATAAATCCCACATTTCGAAAAATGTTGGGATAAGGAATGGGAACAGGTTTAAACAATTTCTCAAGAACCACTAGGCCGATTTCAACCATACTTGGTCATAGAGTTACAAGAAACTGATTGGTCAAATTTGATTTCCAAGTCATCTTGGATTTTGCACTATTTTTATAAAAATTAATGTGTTTAAAGATCTCCGAAACCACTTGGCTGACTTGAAACTCAAGAAACGTCATCAGCTTGCGTTGAACAACCTTGAATCCATATGAGCCAAGGATGTTTCCTACAAAATCTGGTTAAAATCAGTCCACTGGCTCTCGAGAATACATTTTTAATTTCCTATTGCTTTAGTATGGAAGTTTTCGGCAGGAATGATACAAAATTGCTGCCAAACCGTTTATTGAAAAGTTTCGAAAGTGAAAAATAAAAATGAAATTTGAAATCAGCATGCCTAAAAATCTATCTAAAACTAATTTCAGCGTCAAAGTTTGTCAATTAATGGCCAAATACACTACATTTTCATTGGTCCATGGCAGCCATGGATTTTGACATATCAACTTCAACTTATCAATAAACTTTAGTCCCCAATCATTTATCTTAAATATCGGCCCGATCCGTTCAGCAGTTCTGGAGAAGTCGTTTTCATCCAAGATGGGCACTGAAACAATCAAGTTCCGTTGAACAAGCTCTAGATGATGTTACATGAGTTTTGAATCAATCACCCCCAAGTATGCCAAGCAGGTTTGGAGACGCAGATTTGTAGACATTTCTATGGCCACCAGCCAAATTGACTGATCGGCTTCCTTTGAACAAACCTGAATCTCCATTCCCTAAGGGTATTTCCTGCCAAATATAATTGAAATAGGTCCAGTGGTTCTTGAGATGACATTTCAAATTTCCTTTTGGTTTAGTATGGGAATTTTTGGCGGGAAAATGATCCAAGATGGCCACCAAACCATTTATCTGCATTTGAGAATGTAACAAGAAATTTCTGGCCTGATCCAGTCAGCTTTTCTGGAGAAGTCATTTTCGAGAAAAATAGGTCATTCAAGATGCCCGCCAAAGTAGTTCCCTTGAACAAACTTGGTTCAGCTGTTTCACATCGTGAGAACATACTTACCTCCCTAACACTTGATATACTAGTATATCGGCTCTAAATTCAATAATATTCAGAATTACAAAAAGTTAGGTGCCCCTACTGGGCAGGTGGAATGTACACAGTCATGCACATGTCAGACCCCACCTCTGCGCATGCGCATACTGGTACTTCCGTTTTCTAATATATTGGCTTCCATGCAACTGTGGAAAACTTATTCTAGCTCTTTTTAGAGAATTTTCATACTTATTTTATCATCCATATCTATAAATGGCTGATTCTAAGACGCCAGAGGCGTCCTCTTTATCATCCATTAAGGTGATATTGTTCCATATATTAATTAAGACTTGTAACTTTTATACTTTACTGGTTTTCGTTCGCGGCCAACCTGGCGTTAGCGCGTTTTTAGGCACTGTGAATCCTTGTTAAATTATCCCAGTGCCTAGGTCTACTAATCCTGTGTGTCTTTGTGTCCACAGGCTCATCTTATGATGGTAGTGCTCCTGTTCTTCATTCGGACGTTGATCATGTCCCTTATTTCTGACTTATCATTATGATATGTCTACGGGTCGGAGATATAAGACGAAAAATATCTCCCTCCTTTTGTCCCATCCCCCCCATCAAAACTCTACAGATTTGGCGGATGGATGGACGTGTTCTTCTGCACAAGAGGATGGTTTGCCTGTGTTCAGGATAAGGGAGTTTATTAGTTATGGCACCTAATTATTTGAATGTTTATTGCACTGTCTTCTCTCTTGTGGTTGTGCATGGGTTCTCGGATATATAATTTAATATTATATTCTTGAGTGATGAATGTATGTAGTCCCAGGTATTTCTTGCATTCATATTCTGATGTCTCCTCCCCTTGAAGGGGCTTTTGCATTGAGGTTTGATGTCATAATCAGCCAGAGGTTTTTTCCCTTTTCCTTGATGTCATAATCTTAGTTTAGAGAAACAATAGATGTCATTATCATCCTATGTTATGAATGTGGAGAGATATCTGGATAGTCATAATCAGTCTCTCATCTTTTCTAACATTCTTTGTTATCCCTGGCTGTGTTTTTTAATCTTTAAAAATCAAGAGAAGACATCTGTCCCTTCAGGGTAATAAAAGTCGCTGTCTTCTCTCTCGAGTTTGTTCTTGTATTTACTAAAAGAAATAACAAATTAACAAACTAAAATGCTAATTCTCTTTCAGAAATCATCATGCCAGAAACATCTGAAGGCTTCCCCCTTGTACAGATTGTAGATGTTCTAACAAATGTGCTATTTGTAAAGAGGGGGGAGGGATCTAACCTCTGAATTCTTCTGTTCCCAGGCGAAGATGATGGTAGAGGACGGCAAGAGGGTGAGAAAGGAGGAGGGTAAGAAGAAGGCCTCTGAGAAAGGTGAGCTAGAGGCCTTCAAAGTAGAGTTAGTGAGTGAGATGCGCAGGACCTTGAAAGACCTGATGCCTGACATGCTTCGCGGCATGCTTCTGGGCACAGGTGTTTCAACTTCCTGCACATTGACCTCAGTGCAGGCAGCCCTCATCCCTGGATCATGCCCTACTAGTTCGGACAAAGTTTTCAGTGATCCAGGGGTGGCCATTTTGGACCCAGACTTGATGTTCGCACCGCCTGGTGATCCAGCGGCACGAGCAGCATCAGGCGGGACCCGACCAGCGGGCCTGACCACGATCACTCATGGAGTACCCTCATCATCTGCCCTCGGGCATTCTCCTGGTCAGTCTGGGTTAGCTTTCCTTGCTAACCCAGAGCCTAACTTTCCTGACCAGGAAGATGACGAAGACGACCTGCTCGGCCCACGGGACGATCATGAAGACATGGATGTAAGCGTTTACACTCCTCTCATGGGGAGCACGGCCGCTCGTACCTATGGTACTGTTCCCTCGGGAGCAGGTTTCATGATTCAACCTCTGGGCCGCCCGTATAAGAAACCACACTTAGCTGTGAGATCTTATATGGACGACCCGGGCCACGCTAGTGTGCATTATGCCCCTCACACGAGCGCGGCCTCGGTGCGCGGCCTGCCCGTGGAGAATGTCATGCCAGCCCTCGTGGGCGCATATGCATTCCCCGGGCAGTCGGTATGTCTGTAGCCTCCTCCACGGCCCCACTTGCGAATGCCATTGAAGATGACGAAGGCCCGCTGCTCGTCTGACGCATGCGCGTGGCTCCTCGCTGTCAGACCAGAGCTCTCCATGGTTACAGGCTAAGCCGTTGGCCACCTCGGCTCAGTCTCTGAGCATAGATATTAGATATGTTCACTGCAGCAGAGGAGTCGATTAGACTGAAAGGTCACCTCACGAAGGCCACACCCCCACCCCCGCGAGGTTGCTAGATGCTGCCGAGTTAATGCCAGTTAGTACACTCAGTATGGTCTAGCGCCCAGACCGAGCACGGATGACCGTGCCGCTCTGGGGGAAGACACGTGGCCAGGCTCTCATGCTGACATGTGAGCCGGCTAACGCCGCTCTGCGTGATACCGAGGAGAGTTCGCGAGCTGCGATCAGTGCACTGTCTCACGTCTCTCAGTTGCTATCAGAGGTAGTGGCAGCCTCGTTTCACCAGCAGCCTAGTCCAGTGACAGTGCAACAAACCATCCAGGATGGGATCAACCTGGCGTTGGATTGTTTGACTAGGTCGGTGACAAAGTCACTGACGACGAGGCGTACATTTGCTTTGGACAATTTGTGCCCATCCCAGGAGCTCAAGTCGCGCTTATTGCAAGCACCAATGGCGGGCCCTCGTCTTTTTGGAGGGGAGGGTTGTCAGCACCTCCAAGAGACAGTGAACTTGGTCAACAATCAAAAGGCGCTGTGCGCACAATTTGAAGTGTTGCGCAGAGAACACGTGCGTGTTTAGCCCTCGGCTGTTCGACAGCAGTACGCTCATGGCGGTGCTGGCAGTGTTAGAGGCCAGCAGGCCGGCCGGGTTCAGAGAGCACACCGTCCGTGCCAACAGCAGCATGCTGCTGTATGTCAACCAGCGCCTCAAACACAGCTAGCCAGGCAGCAGCCCGCGCACCGAGATTCACGTGGCGCTGGGCGTGGCACGCGTGGTAACCGGGCCTGATGTCCTAAAATAATTTGTGGTTGCAACAGGTACCACTCTGGTGTTGTCACACGTACCACTTCTAAAATTTATGTGCACCCCTCTAACCCTAGGTGCACCAGTGGGAGGTCGTTTGACTTTCCACATTCAGGAATGGGAACGGTTAATTCCGGACCGCTTAGTCTTGCAATGGCTTTCGCGCGGATACAGTTCAGAGTGGATAATAGGTCCGCCATTGCTTTTGTCTCTGATACCAGTCTGGACTCAAATTCCAAGAGATCCAGACAAGCGGTTGTGCATAGAAGAGGAGATAGAATCTAATTCTAAAAGAAGCAATTCAACTGGCGCAAGATTGCCCGAGCTTCTATTCAACCGTGTTTCTTGTGACAAAGAACACCGGGGGTGGGGGGGCTGGAGACCAAATCTCAACCTCAAACCTCTAAACAAGTTTATAGGCACACTGAGTTTCAAAATTAAAACAATAAAATCAGTGTTGTTGGGGTTGGAGAAGGGGATGTGGACAGCTTCGATAGATCTGAAAGACGCTTATTTCCACATTCGGTTCCTGAGATTTGCTTTTCAGGGACGCGAATGGAAATTCAAAGTTCTCCCATTCGGCATCTCGACAGCTCTGAGGGTCTTCACTCGAGTGGTCCTTGCTATCACAGCATACCTCCACAGGAGAAATATAGCAGTTCACACTTACATAGACGACTGGTTGCTAAAAGCACACAACCCAGAAAGCTTGACAGCAAATCTGGAGATAGTTTTGAAAACTCTCACAGATTTAGGCTGGATAGTCAACTTTCAAAAAACAGAGCTGACTCCATCCCAGAAGTTTGTTTACCTGGGTATGTTCTTTGATCTGGAGATAGGATATGTTTATCCATCCCAGGAGAGAGTGGAGAATCTCCTCTTGTGCATTCAATTGGTTTGCAGCAGTCGTTATATTCTAGCACGAGTCTATCTGAGAATGCTAGGTCTGATGGTTTCAATGGAACCAGTCATTCCTCAGGCGGCCTTGTGCAGGCGGCCGATTCAGCTGTTTCTCATGACTCAGTGTATGCCGAGTTCAGGATCACTGGACTCGCACATTCAAGTGTTGGATCCTCTCATTCATCACCTTCATTGGTGGATGGAGAGAGAGAATCTCCTGGCTGGGGGTCATGCTGACCACTCCCCACCATCAAGTAACGATGTTTATGGATGCATCGATGGAGGGATGGGGAGCGTGCCTGAAAGAAGCCACAATATCACGGCTTTGGAATCTGGATCAGTCAAAGAACCATATCAACATGCTAGAATTACGGGCTGTAATTCTAGGCTGGAACACTTCTTAAAAGAAGTGGAGGGAAAGTTTGTGTTGATACGTTCAGTCAACTCAACAGTAGTGAGTTACATAAACCGCCAGGGCGGAACGAAGTCACCCAGTCTCGGTATGATGACATGGAAACTGTTTTGCTGGTGCATGGATCATATGATCTCCTTGAAAGCAGTTCGTATTCCGGGAAGGCTGAATCTGTTAGCAGACTCATTGAGTTGAAGGATGAGCATTCTGCCTACAGAATGGCAACTAAATCAATGTGTGGCGGATCATCTGTTCAATCATTGGGGAAAACCCAACATAGATTTATTCGCAATGAAGAAGAATGCGAAGATGACGATGTACGTTTCTCTGATTCCAGATCCAAGCGCTATTGCAATAGTTGCGCTAGCTATCAGTTGGAAGGGAATGTATGCATACGCATACTCTCCAACAATCCTGATTCCAAGGATTCTTCAGAAAATCAAACAGGAGGAATGCCTAGTGCTTCTGATCACCCTGAATTGGCCAAGCGATCATTGTTTACGGATCTGCTGGACCTTCTGGTCTGCAGTCCGGTTCCTCTGCCTCTGATAGACAATATTATCTTCCAGGGCAAGACCCTTCACAACAATCCGTCAATGTTTCAATTGACTGCTTGGATGTTGTCAAAAAATCCGCAATTAAGGACAGCTTTTCTGAGCAAGCAGCCAATTTCATGGCCAGAGGCAGAAGTGTGTCAGCCTCCAGAGCATGTAATTATAAAATCAACAGGTTTGCAGAATGGTGCTCAAAAAGATGTATCAATCCAATGGCTGCATCTATTCAGGTAGTAGCTGATTTTCTGTCACCTGTATGATGCCTATAGTCTTAAGCCTAATTCTATTGCTGGATATAAATCAGATTTAATGACTGTTATCCCTTGCTTGGCAAAGAGGGGAAGTGATGAAGTACGTGTTCTAAATACTCTTATCAAAGGTATGGGCAATCTTAGACCGAGAAATCCTCCACAGACACCGTCATGGAGTCTCTCTGGTTCTTCAAGTTTTGAGTGATAAACCTTTTGAACCACTTAGTGTTATTTCTATTAAATTATTGACACTTAAAACTGTACTTTTAACTGCGGCAGCCTCAGCCAGACGCAGAAGTTAAATTCATGCCTTGTCTGCTGAGCCTGACCATTATATAGTTACAGGTGAAGGCCTTAAGCTTCTACCTAGATTGAATTTCTTGGCTAAGAATCAATCTTTAAAATATCCTGGTCAACCTATACTTTTACCTGCCTTAACCAGATATGAGCCTGGTGCTAAAGCATGGTGTCATGTCCGTGCTGTAAATAAGTATAAGAAAAGGATTTGGGTTTGGCGGATGGACCCAGGCTCCCTATGGGTGTCATATATTGAACCCCATGGTAGGGCATCAAGACACTATTTCCAAATGGATAGTAGAATGCATTCAATTCTGCCATAAGACAGCCACTGGAATTCAAGTAGATAGAGCCAAGGGTCATAGTGTCTGTGGTGTGGTAACTTCCACGGCATTATTTAATGGGGTTTCTGTTGAAGACATTATGTCAGTAGCCCAGTGGTACTGTGAATCAAGTTTTACCAACCATTATCTCCGTGACACTTCAAACCCGCTCGCCATCTCAGTCCTCAGAAAATAATTCAGAGGTATTTATTTGTAATTAGTTTTTCCTCCTCTGCTATTTACAAATATCACATATGTTAGTATGCAATCCCTACTATTTCCGGTTACATTTTCTTAATCCGTATGGGGGAAGAGGTGATTTCCGCGCTCAAGACATCAGAGGTCAGTATGTGTGACCATTTTTTATTTTTTGTCTTGGTGATGGTGTCATGTATTTTATTTAATATGGTGATGGTTAATGTCTCTTAATTGTGGTTCTTTCAGAGTTTTTTTAAAATGAAGCAATTCTTCTTTTTCCAATGCCTAGTAATACTTTTCATTAAGTATTAGAGAATGTGCTAGTCCTTTAGAGCAGCGTTTCTTCCTAACGTTCCTCAGAAAGAGAGGGGGGTGGGGAGTGCATTTGCCTTTTGATCAATCTCTCTTCATCGGTCGATTATCCGATGCAAAATTCTATTCCTGGTTGTGTTTCTGACACAATTTCAGATGTTTTAAATCTCTTGAAAATTCAAAGAGCTATTCTCTTCTAGGGTGAACTGGTTTTATTACCTTGCCTCCCTCCCGCCAAATTTACTTTCAAATTCTGGATTTTATCAAGAGTGTTAGGGAGGTAAATATGTTCTCATGATATGAAATAAGAAAATTTATCAAATTTCTTTTTTACGAGTAAGATGACATACTTACCTCCCTAACAGTTCCCGGCCTCTCCACCCCACAGAGGCCTGGGCCTTTGGTCATTTGAATAGTTGCTTCTATGTCAGCCAGTATTTAGTAATGGAAGTACCAGTATGCGCATGCGCAGAGGTGGGGTCTAACATGTGCATGACTGTGTACATTCCACCTGTCCAGTAGGGGCACCTAACTTTTTATAATTCGGAATATTATTGAATTTAGAGCCGATATACTAGTATATCAAGAGTGTTAGGGAGGTAAGTATGTCATCTCACTCGTGAAAAAGAAATCTGATCAATTTTCTTATTCCAATAGATGATGTTTCATGAGTTTTCAATCAATCCCCCAAGCAGTTTCGGAGAAGACTTTTATAGACGTTTCTAAAAATCCAAGACGACCAAATGGGATGATCGACTTCATTTGAACAAACTTGGATCTGTGGGATGCAGATGCTTCCTGCCAAATATAATTGAAATCGGCCTGAGCAGCGGTTCTTGAGAAGTTTAAAGAAAAAGTTGACTAGGTGATCTATTGAATGGGAACAGTCGTATTGACTTTTCAAGACCCGCTAGGCCAATTTCAACCATATTTACCAGGAAGCATCCCTGAGTGCTTGATTTCCAAGATTGTTCACCAGAACCGCATGCAATGCCATTAAGTTGGTTTCAAATAAAGTTGAATGGTAGGACCCTAAGCCATGTATAAGAAATATACCGAAATCTCACTGACCAGTATTCAGGTGAGCGATACAGGCCCCATGCGCCTCATGTTTAACGATGGAGGAGTGAGTTTATGGTAATATAAGTTTGTGTGTGAAAGTGTGTGCCATTTTCCAGATTTCCTGGAGGAGTTTTATCTGGTGTAATATCTGCTGTAAGAGTGTGTGTTGTGTTACCTGGAGGAGTTTTATCTGTTGTAAGACTGTGTTGTGTCACCTGGAGGAGTTTTATCTGTTGTAAGACTGTGTGTTGTGTTACCTGGAGGAGTTGTATCTGGTGTAATAGCTGCTGTAAGAGTGTGTGTTGTATCACCTGAACGAGTTTTTTTCACATCAAGAGTATACTTACCTCCCTAATACTTTTGATATTGCTAAATATTGGCTTTCACTCAATAAACACTCAGATTAAAACAGTTAGGTGCCCCTACTGGGCAGGGAGTCAGAGCGTAGTCTGGCGGATGCCAGCCCCACCACCGCGCATGCGCAGACTAGCACTTCCTCTTTGCTAATTTATTGGCAGAGAGTCTACACATGTTTTTGTGCTAGTGCTTTTCTTGGCTCAATTCTTAGTGTTTTTGTGAAAGTTTAGAAGTGTTTATCCCTGATAAAGATGGCAGGAAGGATGACTTCGCCAGAGGAGGGCCCAGGACCTTTAAATCAGGTGACTTCTAGTAAAATTAGCGAGTTTTGTCCCGGTGTAATGTGTTTCCGGGACTCGCGCTAAACGTGATAAGCGCCTTGTTTAGTTGGTTTATTTCAACTAGGTGCTATATAATACTAATCTCTCTTTGTGTTTATGTCCACAGGTCTGTGTGACGATATGTAATGGACATCAAATCAGCAGAGGGTTTGTGTCTCTCCACCATGGTTCCATTTCCTACTAATACTGTTAGGTTATCTAACCAAAAATTTTATGTCCAGTGAGTCGGAGGCCTATTATAAAGGTCTTCTCACTTTGCCCTCTTGATCCAATTCCTTCCCCTAGAGGTGGAGAGAGTTAAGAGGCGTTCAGTTGGTGGAGTGCTCCAGTTCATCAGGTTGGATGGTTTGTCTAGACAAGGTGTCAGGTATCTAATTATTGATATGAGGTGATGTTAATTATTTAGAGGAAAGGGAGATAAGTAACAGTATTTGCCATTGTTATCAGTATATATCTGATGGTTGTGTAGTCGAAATGTCCATTCTGCACATGTTCTGGTTAGAGATACAATTCGTCCTTGCACTGGGATGTTTGTTGGGGATCGATTTTTTCCTGTCATAGGATTAATGACGTCATAATCAGCCTTGCTCTTTATTAACAATTAAAGTTGTCCGAAGCTGGTTTTCTGATAAATATTGATCTTTATGATCATTTCCTTCTCTTGAGTTGGTGAGTTTCTGAGCTTAACTAGATTGCTCATACTCCTCGTCCTTTGCCCTTTTTCAGAGACCTGGTTGTGCGTCCTGTGGACGATTTTTGAAGGACAAGTTTGGTCCTCATCTCTGTTTTCAGTGTAGCCCCTGTGGTCCCTTGCTTAATTGCGAGATATGTAAGCACTGGGGGGGCGAGCTAATGTCCGAATTCTTGTGCTTGCAGGCGAAGGACAAGGTGGTGGAGGAGGAGAAGAAGAAGCAGAAAAGAGAGGTTGTGAGTAAGAAGGGTAAGAGGAAGGCCTCGTCCGCGGTGGACATGGAGGCCTTCCGGACCGAGATGTTGGGAGAGATGAGGAGGACAATAAAGGATTTGGTTCCAGAGTTGCTTCGTGGCATGCTTCCTGGACCAAATCCTTTGTTGGCCTCATCATCTGCTTCGGAGCAGGTAATCCCCACCTCTGAATCACCTTTCCTTAGTACGCTTCCGTTGTTCGAAGATTCAGAGGTGGCCCCATTAGAGGGGGCGTTCCACGACCCTGGCAGCAGGCTTAGTGCCGCGCCCAATAGGGACCGTGGACGGTTGTCGCTGGAACCCGCGGGCTGCTTATCAGTCCAGGGGTCTCCGCACGCCGCGGGTGCCAGTACCTCGTATGGCACCTTCCCTGGCCAGTCCGGGTTAGCTCTCTTTGCTGACCCGGAGTCTAATCTGTCTGGCCAGGAGGATGAGGATTACCTGTTGGGGTCGCCGTCTGAGGACGTGGCCATGGATTATGACGTCTGTGCACCCCTCGCGGGGAATACAGGCGACTTATTCCACGGTTCTACTCATGCAGGGGTAGAATCCACGGTTCAGACTGTGGCCCTGGGCGCTGAAGCCCAGCGTTACCGCATACCTCGGCTTGCCGAGAGTGTCGCTGGTGCTGGCCGGGGCCGTGGTGGGGCGGTATGTGCCCCGCGCTCTACCACGGCGCCTGCTCCTGGTCAAGCCAGTGAGATTAGCATGCCAGTGTTGTCAGGCCCGCATGCTCTCCCTGGCTTGCCAGGGATATCAGCGTATCCGCCGTCAAGCTCTGTTGCTTGTGCTCAGGAGGAAGACGAAGGCCCCCGTCTTGTAGAGCGCTCGCATCTAGCCACGGAGGAGGATTGGTCTGACGCTTGCCAGTGGTTGGTGAGTGTTAGACCAGATCTGCCCGTGGAGCAGTCGGCTAGCCAGCGTGATCACAGGCCGTGGTTAGCTGGTAAGCCTACTGCTAACGCTATGCCTTCTCTGCCGCTGACATGTTCGAGGCGGCGGAGATGTCCATTAAGTCGAGTGGACGTCTCGCTAAGGCCCCGCGCGAGGTGGCCAGGCCTCTCCACCCCACAGAGGCTCGGTCTTCAGGCTCTTAATAGTTGAATGTGTATCAGCCAATAAATTAGTCAGAGGAAGTGCTAGTCTGCGCATGCGCGGTGGTGGGGCTGGCATCCGCCAGACTACGCTCTGACTCCCTGCCCAGTAGGGGCACCTAACTGTTTTAATCTGAGTGTTTATTGAGTGAAAGCCAATATTTAGCAATATCAAAAGTATTAGGGAGGTAAGTATCAACTCTCGTGAAAAAAGAAATCCTTGATTTCGTTTAATCTGGTGTAATATCTGCTGTAAGACTGTGTTGTGTTACCTGGAGGAGTTTTATCTGTTGTAAGACTGTGTTGTGTCACCTGGAGGAGTTTTATCTGTTGTAAGACTGTGTGTTGTGTTACCTGGAGGAGTTTTATCTGGTGTAATAGCTGCTGTAAGAGTGTGTGTTGTATCACCTGAACGAGTTTTATCTGGTGTAATATCTGCTGTAAGACTGTGTTGTGTTACCTGGAGGAGTTTTATCTGGTGTAATATCTGCTGTAAGAGTGTGTGTTGTGTTACCTGGAGGAGTTTTATCTGGTGTAATATCTGCTGTAAGACTGTGTGTTGTATCACCTGAAGGAGTTTTATCTGGTGTAATATCTGCTGTAAGACTGTGTGTTGTATCACCTGAAGGAGTTTTATCTGGTGTAATATCTACTGTAAGACTGTGTTGTATCACCTGAAGGAGTTTTATGTGGTGTAATATCTACTGTAAGACTGTGTTGTGTCACCTGAAGGAGTTTTATCTGGTGTAATATCTGCTGTAAGAGTGTGTGTGTTGTATCACCTGAAGGAGTTTTATCTGGTGTAATATCTGCTGTAAGAGTGTGTGTTGTGTCACCTGGGGGAGTTTTATCTGGTGTAATATCTGCTGTAAGCGTGTGTGTTGTGTCACCTGGGGTTTTTATCTGGTGTAATATCTGCTGTAAGAGTGTGTGTTGTGTCACCTGGGGTTTTTATCTGGTGTAATATCTGCTGTAAGCGTGTGTGTTGTGTCACCTGGAGGAGTTTTATCTGGTGTAATATCTGCTGTAAGACTGTGTGTTGTGTCACCTGGGGTTTTTATCTGGTGTAATATCTGCTGTAAGAGTGTGTGTTGTGTCACCTGGGGGTTTTATCTGGTGTAATATCTGCTGTAAGAGTGTGTGTTGTGTCACCTGGAGGAGTTTTATCTGGTGTAATATCCTCTGTAAGAATGTGTGTTGTGTCACCTGGAGGAGTTTTATCTGCTGTAAGAGTGTGTGTTGTGTTACCTGGAGGAGTTTTATCTAATGTAATATCTGCTGTAAGACTGTGTTGTGTTACCTGGAGGAGTTTTATCTGGTGTAATATCTGCTGTAAGAGTGTGTGTTGTGTTACCTGGAGGAGTTTTATCTGGTGTAATATCTGCTGTAAGACTGTGTGTTGTATCACCTGAAGGAGTTTTATCTGGTGTAATATCTGCTGTAAGACTGTGTGTTGTATCACCTGAAGGAGTTTTATCTGGTGTAATATCTGCTGTAAGACTGTGTGTTGTATCACCTGAAGGAGTTTTATCTGGTGTAATATCTACTGTAAGACTGTGTTGTGTCACCTGAAGGAGTTTTATCTGGTGTAATATCTGCTGTAAGAGTGTGTGTGTTGTATCACCTGAAGGAGTTTTATCTGGTGTAATATCTGCTGTAAGAGTGTGTGTTGTGTCACCTGGGGGAGTTTTATCTGGTGTAATATCTGCTGTAAGCGTGTGTGTTGTGTCACCTGGGGGTTTTATCTGGTGTAATATCTGCTGTAAGAGTGTGTGTTGTGTCACCTGGGGTTTTTATCTGGTGTAATATCTGCTGTAAGCGTGTGTGTTGTGTCACCTGGAGGAGTTTTATCTGGTGTAATATCTGCTGTAAGACTGTGTGTTGTGTCACCTGGGGTTTTTATCTGGTGTAATATCTGCTGTAAGCGTGTGTGTTGTGTCACCTGGAGGAGTTTTATCTGGTGTAATATCTGCTGTAAGACTGTGTGTTGTGTCACCTGGGGTTTTTATCTGGTGTAATATCTGCTGTAAGAGTGTGTGTGTTGTATCACCTGAAGGAGTTTTATCTGGTGTAATATCTGCTGTAAGAGTGTGTGTTGTGTCACCTGGAGGAGTTTTATCTGGTGTAATATCCTCTGTAAGAATGTGTGTTGTGTCACCTGGAGGAGTTTTATCTGCTGTAAGAGTGTGTGTTGTGTTACCTGGAGGAGTTTTATCTAATGTAATATCTGCTGTAAGACTGTGTTGTGTTACCTGGAGGAGTTTTATCTGGTGTAATATCTGCTGTAAGAGTGTGTGTTGTGTTACCTGGAGGAGTTTTATCTGGTGTAATATCTGCTGTAAGACTGTGTGTTGTATCACCTGAAGGAGTTTTATCTGGTGTAATATCTGCTGTAAGACTGTGTGTTGTATCACCTGAAGGAGTTTTATCTGGTGTAATATCTGCTGTAAGACTGTGTGTTGTATCACCTGAAGGAGTTTTATCTGGTGTAATATCTACTGTAAGACTGTGTTGTGTCACCTGAAGGAGTTTTATCTGGTGTAATATCTGCTGTAAGAGTGTGTGTGTTGTATCACCTGAAGGAGTTTTATCTGGTGTAATATCTGCTGTAAGAGTGTGTGTTGTGTCACCTGGGGGAGTTTTATCTGGTGTAATATCTGCTGTAAGCGTGTGTGTTGTGTCACCTGGGGGTTTTATCTGGTGTAATATCTGCTGTAAGAGTGTGTGTTGTGTCACCTGGGGTTTTTATCTGGTGTAATATCTGCTGTAAGCGTGTGTGTTGTGTCACCTGGAGGAGTTTTATCTGGTGTAATATCTGCTGTAAGACTGTGTGTTGTGTCACCTGGGGGTTTTATCTGGTGTAATATCTGCTGTAAGAGTGTGTGTTGTGTCACCTGGAGGAGTTTTATCTGGTGTAATATCCTCTGTAAGAATGTGTGTTGTGTCACCTGGAGGAGTTTTATCTGCTGTAAGAGTGTGTGTTGTGTTACCTGGAGGAGTTTTATCTAATGTAATATCTGCTGTAAGACTGTGTGTTGTGTCACCTGGAGGAGTTTTATCTGCTGTAAGATTGTGTGTTGTGTCACCTGGAGGAGTTTTGTCTGGTGTAATATCTGCTGTAAGAGTGTGTGTTGTATCACCTGAGCGAGTTTTATCTGGTGTAATATCTGCTGTAAGACTGTGTGTTGTGTTACCTGGAGGAGTTTTATCTGGTGTAATATCTGCTGTAAGACTGTGTGTTGTGTTACCTGGAGGAGTTTTATCTGGTGTAATATCTGCTGTAAGAGTGTGTGTTGTATCACCTGAAGGAGTTTTATCTGGTGTAATATCTGCTGTAAGAGTGTGTGTTGTATCACCTGGGGGAGTTTTATCTGGTGTAATATCTGCTGTAAGACTGTGTGTTGTGTTACCTGGAGGAGTTTTATCTGGTGTAATGTCTGCTGTAAGACTGTGTGTTGTATCACCTGAAGGAGTTTTATCTGGTGTAAGAGTGTGTTGTGTTACCTGGAGGAGTTTTATCTGGTGTAATATCTGCTGTAAGAGTGTGTGTTGTATCACCTGAAGGAGTTTTATCTGGTGTAATATCTGCTGTAAGACTGTGTGTTGTGTTACCTGGAGGAGTTTTATCTGGTGTAATATCTGCTGTAAGAGTGTGTGTTGTGTCACCTGAAGGAGTTTTATCTGATGTAATATCTGCTGTAAGACTGTGTTGTGTTACCTGGGGGAGTTTTATGTGGTGTAATATCTGCTGTAAGAGTGTGTGTTGTGTTACCTGGAGGAGTTTTATCTGGTGTAATATCTGCTGTAAGAGTGTGTGTTGTATCACCTGAAGGATGTTTACCTGGTGTAATATCTGCTGTAAGAGTGTATGTTGTGTTACCTTGAGGAGTTTTATCTGGTGTAATATCTGCAGTAAGAATGTGTGTTGTGTCACCTGGAGGAGTTTTATCTGCTGTAAGATTGTGTGTTGTGTCACCTGGAGGAGTTTTGTCTGGTGTAATATCTGCTGTAAGAGTGTGTGTTGTATCACCTGAACGAGTTTTATCTGGTGTAATATCTGCTGTAAGACTGTGTGTTGTGTTACCTGGAGGAGTTTTATCTGGTGTAAGACTGTGTGTTGTGTTACCTGGAGGAGTTTTATCTGGTGTAATATCTGCTGTAAGAGTGTGTGTTGTATCACCTGAAGGAGTTTTATCTGGTGTAATATCTGCTGTAAGAGTGTGTGTTGTATCACCTGGGGGAGTTTTATCTGGTTTAATATCTGCTGTAAGACTGTGTGTTGTGTTACCTGGAGGAGTTTTATCTGGTGTAATGTCTGCTGTAAGACTGTGTGTTGTATCACCTGAAGGAGTTTTATCTGGTGTAAGAGTGTGTGTTGTGTTACCTGGAGGAGTTTTATCTGGTGTAATATCTGCTGTAAGACTGTGTGTTGTGTTACCTGGAGGAGTTTTATCTGGTGTAATATCTGCTGTAAGAGTGTGTGTTGTGTCACCTGAAGGAGTTTTATCTGATGTAATATCTGCTGTAAGACTGTGTTGTGTTACCTGGGGGAGTTTTATGTGGTGTAATATCTGCTGTAAGAGTGTGTGTTGTGTTACCTGGAGGAGTTTTATCTGGTGTAATATCTGCTGTAAGAGTGTGTGTTGTATCACCTGAAGGAGGTTTACCTGGTGTAATATCTGCTGTAAGACTGTGTGTTGTGTTACCTGGAGGAGTTTTATCTGGTGTAATATCTGCTGTAAGATTGTGTGTTGTGTCACCTGAAGGAGTTTTATCTGATGTAATATCTGCTGTAAGACTGTGTTGTGTTACCTGGGGGAGTTTTATGTGGTGTAATATCTGCTGTAAGAGTGTGTGTTGTGTTACCTGGAGGAGTTTTATCTGGTGTAATATCTGCTGTAAGACTGTGTGTTGTATCACCTGGGGGAGTTTTATCTGGTGTAATATCTGTTGTAAGACTGTGTGTTGTGTTACCTGGAGGAATTTTATCTGGTGTAATATCTGCTGTAAGACTGTGTGTTGTGTCACCTGGGGGAGTTTTATCTGGTGTAATATCTGCTGTAAGACTGTGTGTTGTATCACCTGGGGGAGTTTTATCTGGTGTAATATCTGCTGTAAGACTGTGTGTTGTGTTACCTGGAGGAGTTTTATCTGGTGTAATATCTGCTGTAAGAGTGTGTGTTGTGTCACCTGGAGGAGTTTTATCTGCTGTAAGATTGTGTGTTGTGTCACCTGGAGGAGTTTTATCTGGTGTAATATCCTCTGTAAGAATGTGTGTTGTGTCACCTGGAGGAGTTTTATCTGATGTAATATCTGCTGTAAGACTGTGTGTTGTGTCACTTGGAGGAGTTTTATCTGCTGTAAGATTATGTGTTGTGGTTTTGTCTGGTGTAATATCTGCTGCAAGAGTGTGTGTTGTATCACCTGAAGGACTTTTATCTGGTGTAATATCTGCTGTAAGAGTGTGTGTTGTATCACCTGAAGGAGTTTTATCTGGTGTAATATCTGCTGTAAGACTGTGTGTTGTGTTACCTGGAGGAGTTTTATCTGGTGTAATATCTGCTGTAAGAGTGTGTGTTGTGTCACCTAGAGGAGTTTTATCTGCTGTAAGACTGTGTGCTGTGTTACCTGGAGGAGTTTTATCTGATGTAATATCTGCTGTAAGAGTGTGTGTTGTGTCACCTGGGGGAGTTTTATCTGGTGTAATATCTGCTGTAAGACTGTGTGTTGTGTCACCTGGAGGAGTTTTATCTGGTGTAATATCTGCTGTAAGAGTGTGTTGTTGTATCACCTGAAGGAGTTTTATCTGGTGTAATATCTGCTGTAAGAGTGTGTGTTGTATCACCTGAAGGAGTTTTATCTGGTGTAATATCTGCTGTAAGAGTGTGTGTTGTGTCACCTGGAGGAGTTTTATCTGGTGTAATATCCTCTGTAAGAATGTCTGTTGTGTCACCTGGAGGAGTTTTATCTGATGTAATATCTGCTGTAAGACTGTGTGTTGTGTCACCTGGAGGAGTTTTATCTGCTGTAAGATTATGTGTTGTGTCACCTGGAGGGGTTTTGTCTGGTGTAATATCTGCTGTAAGACTGTGTGTTGTGTTACCTGGAGGAGTTTTATCTGGTGTAATATCTGCTGTAAGAGTGTGTGTTGTGTCACCTAGAGGAGTTTTATCTGCTGTAAGAGTGTGTGTTGTGTCACCTGGGGGGAGTTTTATCTGGTGTAATATCTGCTGTAAGAGTGTGTCTTGTATCACCTGAAGGACTTTTATCTGGTGTAATATCTGCTGTAAGACTGTGTTGTATCACCTGAAGGAGTTTTATCTGGTGTAATATCTGCTGTAAGACTGTGTTGTATCACCTGGGGGAGTTTTATCTGGTGTAATATCTGCTGTAAGAGTGTGTGTTGTATCACCTGAAGGAGTTTTATCTGGTGTAATATCTGCTGTAAGACTGTGTGTTGTATCACCTGAAGGAGTTTTATCTGGTGTAATATCTGCTGTAAGAGTGTGTTGTGTTACCTGAAGGAGTTTTATCTGGTGTAATATCTGCTGTAAGAGTGTGTGTTGTGTCACCTGGAGGAGTTTTATCTGGTGTAATATCTGCTGTAAGTGTGTGTGTTGTATCACCTGAAGCAGTTTTATCTGGTGTAATATCTACTGTAAGACTGTGTTGTGTCACCTGGGGGAGTTTTATCTGGTGTAATATCTGCTGTAAGAGTGTGTGTTGTGTTACCTGAAGGAGTTTTATCTGGTGTAATATCTGCTGTAAGAGTGTGTGTTGTATCACCTGAAGGAGTTTTATCTGGTGTAATATCTGCTGTAAGACTGTGTGTTGTGTTACCTGGAGGAGTTTTATCTGATGTAATATCTGCTGTAAGAGTGTGTGTTGTGTCACCTGGAGGAGTTTTATCTGATGTAATATCTGCTGTAAGAGTGTGTGTTGTGTCACCTGAAGGAGTTTTATCTGGTGTAATATCTGCTGTAAGAGTGTGTGTTGTATCACCTGAAGGAGTTTTATCTGGTGTAATATCTGCTGTAAGACTGTGTGTTGTGTTACCTGGAGGACTTTTATCTGATGTAATATCTGCTGTAAGCGTGTGTGTTGTGTCACCTGGGGGTTTTATCTGGTGTAATATCTGCTGTAAGAGTGTGTGTTGTGTCACCTGGGGGTTTTATCTGGTGTAATATCTGCTGTAAGCGTGTGTGTTGTGTCACCTGGAGGAGTTTTATCTGGTGTAATATCTGCTGTAAGACTGTGTTGTGTCACCTGGGGTTTTTATCTGGTGTAATATCTGCTGTAAGAGTGTGTGTTGTGTCACCTGGAGGAGTATTATCTGGTGTAATACCCTCTGTAAGAATGTGTGTGTGTCACCTGGAGGAGTTTTATCTGCTGTAAGATTGTGTGTTGTGTTACCTGGAGGAGTTTTATCTGATGTAATATCTGCTGTAAGACTGTGTGTTGTATCACCAGGAGGAGTTTTATCTGCTGTAATATTGTGTGTTGTGTCACCTGGAGGAGTTTTGTCTGGTGTAATATCTGCTGTAAGAGTGTGTGTTGTATCACCTGAACGAGTTTTATCTGGTGTAATATCTGCTGTAAGACTGTGTGTTGTGTCACCTGGATGAGTTTTATCTGGTGTAATATCTGCTGTAAGAGTGTGTGTTGTATCACCTGTGGGAGTTTTCTCTGGTGTAATATCTGCTGTAAGACTGTGTGTGTTACCTGGAGGAGTTTTATCTGGTGTAATATCCTCTGTAAGAATGTCTGTTGTGTCACCTGGAGGAGTTTTATCTGATGTAATATCTGCTGTAAGACTGTGTGTTGTGTCACCTGGAGGAGTTTTATCTGCTGTAAGATTATGTGTTGTGTCACCTGGAGGGGTTTTGTCTGGTGTAATATCTGCTGTAAGACTGTGTGTTGTGTTACCTGGAGGAGTTTTATCTGGTGTAATATCTGCTGTAAGAGTGTGTGTTGTGTCACCTAGAGGAGTTTTATCTGCTGTAAGAGTGTGTGTTGTGTCACCTGGGGGAGTTTTATCTGGTGTAATATCTGCTGTAAGAGTGTGTGTTGTATCACCTGAAGGACTTTTATCTGGTGTAATATCTGCTGTAAGAGTGTGTGTTGTATCACCTGAAGGAGTTTTATCTGGTGTAATATCTGCTGTAAGAGTGTGTGTTGTATCACCTGAAGGAGTTTTATCTGGTGTAATATCTGCTGTAAGACTGTGTGTTGTATCACCTGAAGGAGTTTTATCTGGTGTAATATCTGCTGTAAGAGTGTGTGTTGTATCACCTGGGGGAGTTTTATCTGGTGTAATATCTGCTGTAAGAGTGTGTGTTACCTGGAGGAGTTTTATCTGGTGTAATATCTGCTGTAAGAGTGTGTGTTGTGTCACCTGGAGGGGTTTTATCTGGTGTAATATCTGCTGTAAGAGTGTGTGTTGTGTCACCTGGAGGAGTTTTATCTGGTGTAATATCTGCTGTAAGACTGTGTGTTGTGTTACCTGGAGGACTTTTATCTGATGTAATATCTGCTGTAAGCGTGTGTGTTGTGTCACCTGGGGGTTTTATCTGGTGTAATATCTGCTGTAAGAGTGTGTGTTGTGTCACCTGGGGGTTTTATCTGGTGTAATATCTGCTGTAAGCGTGTGTGTTGTGTCACCTGGAGGAGTTTTATCTGGTGTAATATCTGCTGTAAGACTGTGTTGTGTCACCTGGGGTTTTTATCTGGTGTAATATCTGCTGTAAGAGTGTGTGTTGTGTCACCTGGAGGAGTTTTATCTGGTGTAATATCTGCTGTAAGACTGTGTTGTGTCACCTGGGTTTTTTATCTGGTGTAATATCTGCTGTAAGAGTGTGTGTTGTGTCACCTGGAGGAGTATTATCTGGTGTAATACCCTCTGTAAGAATGTGTGTGTGTCACCTGGAGGAGTTTTATCTGCTGTAAGATTGTGTGTTGTGTTACCTGGAGGAGTTTTATCTGATGTAATATCTGCTGTAAGACTGTGTGTTGTATCACCAGGAGGAGTTTTATCTGCTGTAATATTGTGTGTTGTGTCACCTGGAGGAGTTTTGTCTGGTGTAATATCTGCTGTAAGAGTGTGTGTTGTATCACCTGAACGAGTTTTATCTGGTGTAATATCTGCTGTAAGACTGTGTGTTGTGTCACCTGGATGAGTTTTATCTGGTGTAATATCTGCTGTAAGAGTGTGTGTTGTATCACCTGTGGGAGTTTTCTCTGGTGTAATATCTGCTGTAAGACTGTGTGTGTTACCTGGAGGAGTTTTATCTGGTGTAATATCTGCTGTAAGAGTGTGTGTTGTGTCACCTGGAGGGGTTTTATCTGGTGTAATATCCTCTGTAAGAATGTGTGTTGTGTCACCTGGAGGAGTTTTATCTGATGTAATATCTGCTGTAAGACTGTGTGTTGTGTCACCTGGAGGAGTTTTATCTGCTGTAAGATTATGTGTTGTGTCACCTGGAGGGGTTTTGTCTGGTGTAATATCTGCTGCAAGAGTGTGTGTTGTGTCACCTGAAGGAGTTTTATCTGGTGTAATATCTGCTGTAAGACTGTGTTGTATCACCTGAAGGAGTTTTATCTGGTGTAATATCTGCTGTAAGAGTGTGTGTTGTATCACCTGAAGGAGTTTTATCTGGTGTAATATCTGCTGTAAGACTGTGTTGTATCACCTGAAGGAGTTTTATCTGGTGTAATATCTGCTGTAAGAGTGTGTGTTGTGTTACCTGGAGGAGTTTTATCTGGTGTAATATCTGCTGTAAGAGTGTATGTTGTGTCACCTGAAGGAGTTTTATCTGGTGTAATATCTGCTGTAAAACTGTGTTGTGTCACCTGGAGGAGTTTTAACTGGTGTAATATATGCTGTAAGCGTGTGTGTTGTGTTACCTGAAGGAGTTTTATCTGGTGTAATATCTGCTGTAAGAGTGTGTGTTGTATCACCTGAAGGAGTTTTATCTGGTGTAATATCTGCTGTAAGACTGTGTGTTGTGTTACCTGGAGGAGTTTTATCTGATGTAATATCTGCTGTAAGAGTGTGTGTTGTGTTACCTGAAGGAGTTTTATCTGGTGTAATATCTGCTGTAAGAGTGTGTGTTGTATCACCTGAAGGAGTTTTATCTGGTGTAATATCTGCTGTAAGACTGTGTGTTGTGTTACCTGGAGGAGTTTTATCTGATGTAATATCTGCTGTAAGCGTGTGTGTTGTGTCACCTGGGGTTTTTATCTGGTGTAATATCTGCTGTAAGAGTGTGTGTTGTGTCACCTGGAGGAGTTTTATCTGGTGTAATATCTGCTGTAAGAGTGTGTGTTGTGTTACCTGGAGGAGTTTTATCTGGTGTAATATCCTCTGTAAGAATGTGTGTTGTGTCACCTGGAGGAGTATTATCTGCTGTAAGATTGTGTGTTGTATCACCTGGAGGAGTTTTATCTGGTGTAATATCCTCTGTAAGAATGTGTGTTGTGTCACCTGGAGGAGTTTTATCTGCTGTAAGATTGTGTGTTGTGTTACCTGGAGGAGTTTTATCTGATGTAATATCTGCTGTAAGACTGTGTGTTGTGTCACCTGGAGGAGTTTTATCTGCTGTAAGATTGTGTGTTGTGTCAGCTGGAGGAGTTTTGTCTGGTGTAATATCTGCTGTAAGAGTGTGTGTTGTATCACCTGAACGAGTTTTATCTGGTGTAATATCTGCTGTAAGAGTGTGTGTTGTGTTACCTGGAGGAGTTTTATCTGGTGTAATATCTGCTGTAAGCGTGTGTGTTGTGTTTTGCGCAGGATTAAAGATAGATCTGAACAGTGTCACCTCTAATGACATATCCTCATCATTTGCTGCCGCTATTCCTAAGCTGGTCCGTCGCCGTGGTGGAATGGCACTCCCTGTAGCCGGCACTCTCAGACGATATTCAGACTCAGGTACTACACAAAGGCGTCTTTGTCAGATAGCCACATGGTTGCTTCATTGGCTATAGCTTGCTAAGTCATGTTCCAGGGCCCATGTTCCTGAACCTCTCGTTATGTTAGTGATATAGTTACACCATACTAAAGCAATGGGTGTAATGATATCGCTAGCTAATGATAGCTTCGGGAACATGGGCTCTGGATAGCTATTCGAAGACAAGTGTCAATGTACATGTAAGCTGTTGAATCTTTTAAAACTAATTCGAGTGGAAACTGTTTCTGCCATAGATAGCAATAGCGCCCAGCCAAGTTAATTTTGATTTTTGTTTGGTATGTGAAGGAGAAATGAGTAGCTTTTGCTTATATTTCAGGCTTTGTTGACCTTATTTATGAATCCAGTTTTAGCCATGCCCCGTCCATCTCTAGCTAATCTCCACCCGTGCTTCGTCCGTTTTGGGATCGATCGATCCATGCGCTTCCTGAATCCCCAGTTCCAGAAAACTATACTGGTAAGCTGTTGAATATTTTGGAACTAATCTTACTTGGTGCTGTTGCTGCCTATGGCAGTAACACCACCCAGTCAAATTAGTTTCAAAATATACAACAGAATGCTTATTAAATAGTAGACGTACAATTTGTACAACTTGATGGACTATTAAGCATTTATGATGGACTAAATCTCGTGATTCATGTCGTAATTGATTATTATGCCAGGCTACATGTGACGTAGTTGATTATGACGCCATATGATTGACTTCTATGGGAACTAAACTTGCATACATGGTTGCCTGTATGGGTATGAAGCAGTACAATGACTTTGAGGGCACAAGGTGATGGTCACTGTGAACATGTCACAAAACTATGTTCTTCAACGCTAAATTTTTGCATTTAGCACAACTAGAAAGATGAGAACAAACGAAACATTTAATTCTGCTGAATTCTTGTTAGGATTTGATGAACACCAGTACAATACAGATCTATTGTACTGGCTCATACAGACACGTTGTGAGGATCTATTGTAGTGCTTTATACAGACATGGTGTACAGATCTATTGTACTACTTCATACAGACATGGTGTACAGATCTATTGTACTGCTTCATACAGACATGGTGTACAGATCTATTGTACTGCCTCATACAGACATGGTGTACAGATCTATTGTGCTGCGTCATACAGACATGGTGTACATATCTATTGTACTGCTTCATACAGACATGGTGTACAGATCTATTGTACTGCTTCATACAGACATGTTGTACAGATACATTGTGCTGCTTCATACAGACATGTTGTACAGATCTATTGTGCTGCTTCATACAGACATGGTGTACAGATCTATTGTGCTGCTTCATAGAGACATAGTGTACAGATCTATTGTACTGCCTCATATAGACATGGTGTACAGATCTATTGTGCTGCTTCAGACAGACATGGTGTACAGATCTATTATGCTGCTTCATGCAGACATGTACAGATCTGTTGTACTGCTTCATACAGACATGCTGTAGGGATATATTGTACTGCCTCATACAGACATGGTGTACAGACCTATTGTACTGCTTTGTGTAGACTATTTCATACAGACTGCTTCATACCAACATGCTGTACAGATCTATTGTACAACTACCACCTCATACAGTCTTGGAAGAAGTATTATTTATTCTTCCATCAGTCAGTCCATCCATCTATATATACACATGCTCAGTAAGATACACAGATTGGTGGTTTAATGGATGGATGGACTGACCAAAGAAAATAATAGTCTACTTCCAAGCCACATAAATCAACATACCTGTGAAGTTTCATCCTTGCATAGAATTGGAGTTATCCAAGAAAATGTTTTTAAGAATTTACACATGTCTGGCAAGGTGAATGAATGGATGGATAAACGTAAAGACATCCAAAATAAGCTCTTCAAACGCCCCACACACCCCCACCCAGATTAACCATACCGGAGAACCTTCTCAGGACTCTCCCTCCCTTAGTGAACATACTTTAGAGGCTTCTCTTAAGCACCCCCCCCCCCTCCAATCAACACACCTGAGAGGCTTCTCTCACCCCCCCCCCCCCAATGAACATACCTAAGATGCTTCCATTAAGCCCCCTCCCCTAATGATAAGACATGTGACGTATGAATAATATTCTCCCAGTAGCTCTTAGGGTATCACAATGTTCAGATTGACCTAAAAAAAACAGGAAGCATCTTTGAGGACCCATGCTCAACCTAGCTGTCAAGGTGCACACTTATTTGCTTACTCAATGCAGCCAATTCTCCTACATGATCCGAATGCAGCCAATACTCCTACATGATCCGAACGCAGCCAATACTCCTACAAGATCCGAATGCAGCCAATACTCCTACATGATCCGAACGCAGCCAATACTCCTACATGATCCGAATGCAGCCAATACTCCTACATGATCCGAATTCAGCCAATATTCCTACATGATCCGAATGCAGCCAATTCTCCTACATGATCCGAATGCAGCCAATACTCCTACATGATCCGAACGCAGCCAATACTCCTACATGATCCGAATGCAGCCAATACTCCTACATGATCCGAATTCAGCCAATATTCCTACATGATCCGAATGCAGCCAATTCTCCTACATGATCCGAATGCAGCCAATACTCCTACATGATCCGAATGCAGCCAATACTCCTACATGATCTGAACGCAGCCAATACTCCTACATGATCCGAATGCAGCCAATACTCCTACATGATCCGAACGCAGCCAATACTCCTACATGATCCGAATGCAGCCAGTACTCCTACATTATCCGAATGCAGCCAATACTCCTACACGATCCGATTGCAGCCAATACTCCTACATGATCTGAATGCAGCCAATTCTCCTACACGATCCGAATGCAGCCAATACTCCTACACGATCCGAATGCAGCCAATTCTCCTACACGATCCGAATGCAGCCAATACTCCTACACGATCCGAATGCAGCCAATACTACACGATCCGAATGCAGCCAATACTCCTACACGATCTGAATGCAGCCAATTCTCCTACACGATCCGAATGCAGCCAATACTCGTACACGATCCGAATACAGCCAATACTCCTACACGATCCGAATGCAGCCAATACTCCTACACGATCCGAATGCAGCCAATACTCCTACACGATCCGAATGCAGCCAATACTCCTACACGATCCGAATGCAGCCAATACTCGTACACGATCTGAATGCAGCCAATACTCGTACACGATCCGAATGCAGCCAATACTCGTACACGATCCGAATGCAGCCAATACTCCTACACGATCCGAATGCAGCCAATACTCATACACGATCCGAATGCAGCCAATACTCCTACACGATCTGAATGCAGCCAATACTCCTACACGATCCCAATGCAGCCAATACTCCTACACGATCCGAATGCAGCCAATACTCCTACACGATCCGAATGCAGCCAATTCTCCTACACGATCTGAATGCAGCCAATACTCCTACACGATCCGAATGCAGCCAATACTCCTACACGATCAGAATGCAGCCAATACGCCTACACAATCCGAATGCAGCCAACACTCCTACACGATCCGAATGCAGCCAATACTCCTACACGATCTGAATGCAGCCAATACTCCTACACGATCCGAATGCAGCCAATACTCCTACACGATCCTAATGCAGCCAATACTCCTACACGATCCGAATGCAGCCAATGCTCCTACACGATCCGAATGCAGCCAATACTCCCACACGATCCGAATGCAGCCAATACTCCTACACGATCCGAATGCAGCCAGTACTCCTACACGATCCGAATGCAGCCAATACTCCTACACGATCCGAATGCAGCCAATACTCCTACACGATCCGAATGCAGCCAATACTCCTACACGATCCGAATGCAGCCAATGCTCCTACACGATCTGAATGCAGCCAATACTCCTACACGATCTGAATGCAGCCAATACTCCTACACGATCTGAATGCAGCCAATACTCCTACACGATCTGAATGCAGCCAATACTCCTACATGATCTGAATGCAGCCAATACTCGTACACGATCTGAATGTAGCCAATACTCGTACACGATCTGAATGCAGCCAATACTCCTACATGATCCGAATGCAGCCAATACTACATGATCCGAATGCAGCCAATACTCCTACACAATCCGAATGCAGTCAATACTACATGATCCGAATGCAGCCAATACTCGTACACAATCTGAATGCAGCCAATACTCCTACACGATCCGAATGCAGCCAATACTCCTACACGATCCGAATGCAGCCAATACTCCTACACGATCCGAATGGTGGTGGGCATCTGATCTGAGAATGGACCTTTCGATTTTTAGCTATGCCATGCCCATCTCTAAATAAGCTCCTCTCACACCTCGGTTGTGTTGGGATCGATCGATCTCTGAACTCCCTGACTAGCAATTTCCAGAAAACTATACAGGTAAGCTGTTGAATATTTTGAAACTAATTTGACTGGGTGCTGTTGCTGCCTAGCATGTTTATTAAATAGTAGAGACATACAATTCTTACTTATCGAGCTATTAATAGTTAAAGACGGTCCATATAGAATCATTTATTACGTAATGATTATGACGTCATCCTACACACCGGTTAGCTGATTATGACATCATTCCTCTGGAAAGGTCCCTTAGCTAGACAGACATGCATGACCAAGCCTCGAGTTGAATATTTACTGCTGAAATGACATTGCTCAGTTGTCATGGCTCTGTTAGACTTTTAATGCAGCCATTCGGGTAGTAAATTTCTAAATAATATACGGCTCTTCGCCTGCAAATGAGCATATTAAGCCCCTACGGAATCCATTTCTGGTTGGCTTGATTGTTAAAGTTCTCATAAATTAAGAGAGGCATTGAATAAATTTTGGACGATTTGAAAGTCTTATGTCCGTTTTAACTAACTAGAATAATTTATAAATACGCGTCCTTGGCAAACAGATTCACAGTCATCAAATGATTACTGTTCAAAATCATGCTGTTGAATGACAGAGCTAGCAGAGGACTGCTTTTATAAGAAAATTTCCATCCTTCACAGACAATAGGTTAAAATAATATTGCCTAATAATTGTAATAATTATTACAAACTCAATCTAAAATGACAATGGCAAATTCTCGGCCTATTTATGTGTTCTCAGTTCGGGTAACATTTCTCTGTGTGGTCTGGATGCGGGTAATGTGGTATACAGTAGTTTCCCGCCATAGCCACATGTTTCATTTCTCTGTGTGGTCTGGATGCGGGTAATGTGGTATACAGTAGTTTCCCGCCATAGCCACATGTTTCATTTCTCTGTGTGGTCTGGATGCGGGTAATGTGGTATACAGTAGTTTCCTGCCATAGCCACATGTTTCATTTCTCTGTGTGGTCTGGATGCGGGTAATGTGGTATACAGTAGTTTCCCGCCATAGCCACATGTTTCATTTCTCTGTGTGGTCTGGATGCGGATAATGTGGTATACAGTAGTTTCCCGCCATAGCCACATGTTTCATTTCTCTGTGTGGTCTGGATGCGGGTAATGTGGTATACAGTAGTTTCCCGCCATAGCCACATGTTTCATTTCTCTGTGTGGTCTGGATGCGGATAATGTGGTATACAGTAGTTTCCCGCCATAGCCACATGTTTCATTTCTCTGTGTGGTCTGGATGCGGGTAATGTGGTATACAGTAGTTTCCCGCCATAGCCACATGTTTCATTTCTCTGTGTGGTCTGGATGCGGATAATGTGGTATACAGTAGTTTCCCGCCATAGCCACATGTTTCATTTCTCTGTGTGGTCTGGATGCGGATAATGTGGTATACAGTAGTTTCCCGCCATAGCCACATGTTTCATTTCTCTGTGTGGTCTGGATGCGGGTAATGTGGTATACAGTAGTTTCCCGCCATAGCCACATGTTTCATTTCTCTGTGTGGTCTGGATGCGGGTAATGTGGTATACAGTAGTTTCCCGCCATAGCCACATGTTTCATTTCTCTGTGTGGTCTGGATGCGGGTAATGTGGTATACAGTAGTTTCCCGCCATAGCCACATGTTTCATTTCTCTGTGTGGTCTGGGTGCGGGTAATGTGGTATACAGTAGTTTCTCGCCATAGCCACATGTTTCATTTCTCTGTGTGGTCTGGATGCGGATAATGTGGTATACAGTAGTTTCCCGCCATAGCCACGTGTTTCATTTCTCTGTGTGGTCTGGATGCGGATAATGTGGTATACAGTAGTTTCCCGCCATAGCCACATGTTTCATTTCTCTGTGTGGTCTGGATGCGGATAATGTGGTATACAGTAGTTTCCCGCCATAGCCACATGTTTCATTTCTCTATGTGGTCTGGATGCGGGTAATGTGGTATACAGTAATTTCTCGCCATAGCCACATGTTTCATTTCTCTGTGTGGTCTGGATGCGGGTAATGTGGTATACAGTAGTTTCCCGCCATAGCCACATGTTTCATTTCTCTGTGTGGTCTGGATGCAGATAATATGGTATACAGTAGTTTCCCGCCATAGCCACATGTTTCATTTCTCTGTGTGGTCTGGATGCGGATAATGTGGTATACAGTAGTTTCCCGCCATAGCCACATGTTTCATTTCTCTGTGTGGTCTGGATGCGGATAATGTGGTATACAGTAGTTTCCCGCCATAGCCACATGTTTCATTTCTCTGTGTGGTCTGGATGCGGGTAATGTGGTATACAGTAGTTTCCCGCCATAGCCACATGTTTCATTTCTCTGTGTGGTCTGGATGCGGGTAATGTGGTATACAGTAGTTTCCCGCCATAGCCACATGTTTCATTTCTCTGTGTGGTCTGGATGCGGGTAATGTGGTATACAGTAGTTTCCCGCCATAGCCACATGTTTCATTTCTCTGTGTGGTCTGGATGCGGGTAATGTGGTATACAGTAGTTTCCCGCCATAGCCACATGTTTCATTTCTCTGTGTGGTCTGGATGCGGGTAATGTGGTATACAGTAGTTTCCCGCCATAGCCACATGTTTCATTTCTCTGTGTGGTCTGGATGCGGATAATGTGGTATACAGTAGTTTCCCGCCATAGCCACATGTTTCATTTCTCTGTGTGGTCTGGATGCGGATAATGTGGTATACAGTAGTTTCCCGCCATAGCCACATGTTTCATTTCTCTGTGTGGTCTGGATGCGGATAATGTGGTATACAGTAGTTTCCCGCCATAGCCACATGTTTCATTTCTCTATGTGGTCTGGATGCGGGTAATGTGGTATACAGTAATTTCTCGCCATAGCCACATGTTTCATTTCTCTGTGTGGTCTGGATGCGGGTAATGTGGTATACAGTAGTTTCCCGCCATAGCCACATGTTTCATTTCTCTGTGTGGTCTGGATGCGGGTAATGTGGTATACAGTAGTTTCCCGCCATAGCCACATGTTTCATTTCTCTGTGTGGTCTGGATGCGGATAATGTGGTATACAGTAGTTTCCCGCCATAGCCACATGTTTCATTTCTCTGTGTGGTCTGGATGCGGATAATGTGGTATACAGTAGTTTCCCGCCATAGCCACATGTTTCATTTCTCTGTGTGGTCTGGATGCGGGTAATGTGGTATACAGTAGTTTCCCGCCATAGCCACATGTTTCATTTCTCTGTGTGGTCTGGATGCGGGTAATGTGGTATACAGTAGTTTCCCGCCATAGCCACATGTTTCATTTCTCTGTGTGGTCTGGATGCGGGTAATATGGTATACAGTCGCTTCCCGCCATAGCCACATGTTTCATTTCTCTGTGTGGTCTGGATGCGGGTAATGTGGTATACAGTAGTTTCCCGCCATAGCCACATGTTTCATTTCTCTGTGTGGTCTGGATGCGGGTAATGTGGTATACAGTAGTTTCCCGCCATAGCCACATGTTTCATTTCTCTGTGTGGTCTGGATGCGGATAATGTGGTATACAGTAATTTCCCGCCATAGCCACATGTTTCATTTCTCTGTGTGGTCTGGGTGCGGGTAATGTGGTATACAGTAGTTTCCCGCCATAGCCACATGTTTCATTTCTCTGTGTGGTCTGGATGCGGATAATGTGGTATACAGTAGTTTCCCGCCATAGCCACATGTTTCATTTCTCTGTGTGGTCTGGATGCGGATAATGTGGTATACAGTAGTTTCCCGCCATAGCCACATGTTTCATTTCTCTGTGTGGTCTGGATGCGGGTAATGTGGTATACAGTAGTTTCTCGCCATAGCCACATGTTTCATTTCTCTGTGTGGTCTGGATGCGGGTAATGTGGTATACAGTAGTTTCCCGCCATAGCCACATGTTTCATTTCTCTGTGTGGTCTGGGTGCGGGTAATGTGGTATACAGTAGTTTCTCGCCATAGCCACATGTTTCATTTCTCTGTGTGGTCTGGATGCGGATAATGTGGTATACAGTAGTTTCCCGCCATAGCCACATGTTTCATTTCTCTGTGTGGTCTGGATGCGGATAATGTGGTATACAGTAGTTTCCCGCCATAGCCACATGTTTCATTTCTCTGTGTGGTCTGGATGCGGGTAATGTGGTATACAGTAGTTTCTCACCATAGCCACATGTTTCATTTCTCTGTGTGGTCTGGATGCGGATAATGTGGTATACAGTAGTTTCCCGCCATAGCCACATGTTTCATTTCTCTGTGTGGTCTGGATGCGGATAATGTGGTATACAGTAGTTTCCCGCCATAGCCACATGTTTCATTTCTCTGTGTGGTCTGGATGCGGATAATGTGGTATACAGTAGTTTCCCGCCATAGCCACATGTTTCATTTCTCTATGTGGTCTGGATGCGGGTAATGTGGTATACAGTAGTTTCTCGCCATAGCCAGATGTTTCATTTCACTGTGTGGTCTGGATGCGGATAATGTGGTATACAGTAGTTTCCCGCCATAGCCACATGTTTCATTTCTCTGTGTGGTCTGGATGCGGATAATGTGGTATACAGTAGTTTCTCGCCATAGCCACATGTTTCATTTCTCTGTGTGGTCTGGATGCGGATAATGTGGTATACAGTAGTTTCTCGCCATAGCCACATGTTTCATTTCTCTGTGTGGTCTGGATGCGGGTAATGTGGTATACAGTAGTTTCCCGCCATAGCCACATGTTTGCCACACTCACTGCCCTTGCTGTATCTGGATACCCGGCCATTCAAAATGGTGCCTATGCGTCTAGTTTGTTAAAATGCACATAAACTCACAAATCTACTTAAAATTCATGTTTTTCTTAGCTTCGAGTTTTTGAGAATTTATTAAAAGTTACTGTTTGTAATTAATTTTTTTAGATGTGCAAAGTGTAATCTCACACATGTCGCGGCGACGCTCAGGTGACTCGCAGATCAGCCATCTCCGTGTTATTCATATCAGTGATAGAGAAATACGAGAGGAAACATCAACAATCTCTACCAAGCGAACGCCAAGGCGAAAAAGAAAGAGGCATAAAAAACGCAGTCGTAGAATTCAACCAGAGTTGGGACCACTTTCCTTACCCAATGTTGGAAGAGTGCGAGGCCGCCACCCTGGGACTGGATTACCGCTTCGACGTAGTCGTCATGGTAGTGGTACATCAGGTGGCAGTCGGACATCGTCTCAAAGTAATCGCTCCTCGCGTAATAGTGCGGATAATTCATCGAGTCGGTCTCGTCCTGTATCTCGGTCCTCTCGTCATGGCAGTTTAGGATACATACCAAACAAGGACTTTCCTCCACCAGCAAAACACTGGACTAACTTTGGCTTATTTACAGCCAGCTCCTTCATGCCAGGCGCGCTGGATGTTGTAGACTTGTCACAAGAAAGCTCCCTACAAGGACAATCATCACATTTAGCTTTTGAAATGACGGATGCTAACTTCTTTGCCAGTCGTAGACAGAACAGTGTTAGTGCCGGAAAACCAGGACGATCCCGCCGCAGTCGTCGACATAGCAGCAGTAGTAGTCAGCGACATGGACGTCGAGATAGTGTATTTACGATTGAGCATGCTGTGCGTGATATGGCAGGCAGTCAGAGACAATCTAATGATGATGATGATGATGATGATCAGACGCTGTCAGATTCATAGTATTATCATTCATCCACAGCACACATTTTAGATGCATAATATTTCTCATTGCTCATTATTAAACGCCTTTATTGGTCCTTGTGACAAAAACTAATTCATTGTCTTGACAAATCTCCATTTACAAATCAACAAAAGACTTTTTAGCTCACCTGGCCAAGTGAGCTTATGCCGTGGTGACCGGCCAGCATCTGTCTATCTGCCCGTCAACTTTTTCTTTAAACGACTTCTCAAGAACCGCTGGGCTGATTTCAGTTATATTTGGCAGGAGACATCCTTAGGGCAGAGATCCAAGTTTGTTCAAACGAAGCCGATCGGCCAGTATGGCCGATGGCCATCTTGGATTTTGGCCAATTTTAGCTTGACTTTACGAAGTAAAACGAGCTATTGCGATACCATGCACAGTGGCCGGTAGTGGTGACTGCGTAATCGTCCAATTTGCATTTAACTCAACTTTTCTGTTTATATCTCGGGTTTGGTTAATCATACTGGACCCAAACTTGGGCACATGCTTCCTTATAATGATACGGCATCTCACGATGATGTTGGGGCCCAAAGGTCGAAGTCACTGTGATCTTGGTAAATACCTAGTTTTTTTCAACAAACATTTTCTGTTTAGCTCAACTTTTCTGTTTATAGCTCAGTTTTGGTTAATCATACTAGACCCAAACTTGGACAAAAGCCTCCTTATAATGACACAGCATCATTCAATGATGTTTTGGTCAAAAGGTCAATGGTCAAGGTCACTGACCATCTGTCATCCGTCAATCTTTGTCCGCTCATTTACCGCTTGCCAGATTTTAACCTAATTTGGCTGGATGGATCCTATGGGGTAGGCTTCAGAATTTGTATACAGAATTTTGATTGGTCAATTTTATGAAAAATTTACCGGAAATTGTCAAACAACTACTCCTCATTAACCGCTTGGCGGACTTCAACCTAAATTGGCTGGAAGGACCCTCATGCTTTTGGTTTCAGAACATATATACAGAATTTTGATTGGTCAATTTATTTGTGTGAAAATCTTTGATGGCAGATTTCAACTTACTTTGGCTGGAAGGACTTTATAGGGCTCTGCTTTAGAGCTTATATACAGAATTTTAATTGGACAGATTTTTTGGTGAAAACCGGAAATTGTCAATACACTACTCCTCATTAACCGCTTGGCAGATTTCAACTTACTTTGGCTGGAAGGACCTTATGGGGATGTACTTCAGAACTTATATATATATATATATATATATATATATATATATATATATATATATATATATATACAGAATTTTGATACGTCAGCATTTTTGTTGAAAACCTTAGATTTTATGAAAGATTTACTGAAAATTGTCTAAATGCTACTCATCGTTAACCTTAGGTTAGGTTGCGTAGACAGACCCTATCACAGTAGGCTCCAGAACATCTAGTCAGAATTTTAATGGGTAAATTTTTTGGAAAATTTACTGGAAATTGTCAAAATGCATCTTCTCCATAACCGCTCAGTGGATTTTATCCAAATTTGGCTGGAAGGATTCTATAGTGGTAGGCTCTAGAACTTCGATTCAGAATTTTTGTTTGGTCGATTTTCTGGTGACTATTTGTTTTTTTGAAAACTTTCCAGAACCATTTAAAATGCTACCCCTTAATTAGTGGGCCAATTTCAACGAAACTAGTGGAATGATCCGATGTCAGTAGTCTTCAACATATCAAAAGAGAATTTTGATTGGTCAATTTCTTTGGTGGCCATCTTGGATTTTTCGAAAATTATCCATCATGTCTGGTGGTATTTAAATGCAAATGGTTCAAATGCTAATGTTCCAGGTTAGCATTACAGGCACTTGGGCCTCTTGTTGATAAGGCCATCTATATTTATTTTATGTTTGAAGTCAAGCTTCATAGTTCATTGCAAAGTACAAGTAAAGTTGCATTGCAACCACATTTCTGGTTAGAACAACCACATTTCTGGTTAGAAATGTCTTTAAAAATCTTCTCCGAAACGGCTTGTGGGATCGATTCAAACCTCAGGAAATATCATCTAGGGCAAGAGCTTCAAGGGATCTTGATTGACCAAATAGTTTGGCGTCCATCTTGGATAACGTAGTTTTCGCGAAAATTACTTCTACAGAACCGCTGAATGGATCGGGCCAAATTTTGGGAGATATGATTAGGGACTAAGGGCCATTAAAGTTTGTTCAAGGGAAGTTGATGCATCATAAAACATGGCCGACGTGGGCCAATCAAAACATAGCGTGTTTTGGTGGCCATTTTGGAATTTTTTATTTGATGGATTTTGAAGCCGAAATTGGATTTACCGTAGTTCGCCTAATTGAAGCCTAGGCTTCTATTAGGACAAGAGGTGTTCAATTCCAACCCAACATCTCTGAGAAAGAGAGTGGGCTTATATTAGAGAATTTTCCCAAAAAAGTTTTCTAAAACTGATAGCACGAAAATTGAACGCATTTTCTCCCATAAAATTCCCACCGCCTTATGCCTATGTTTAATGTATACCTAAAAACATCACTGGGGAAGTGAAATTATTTGATTTGAGCACCTAAATATTGCGTATCCTTTAATAAAGGTCGTTTATTACATCAAAATTAATCCATAATTTGATATAAAATGTCATCGCGGAAAAATATAAATCACGTGATTTGCCTCTAATCTCAGAACAGTTTATTTTAGAGCGAGTACTCGGATATAGATATTTTGGACTCGAAACTTGGAAACTTCTATATATTATCATTGCGCGATAGGAACTGGGTATTGTACTGATCTGAATAACGGGTACCTCTTTCATAAAATGTTAGCATATAAGATCTCGCGAGAACACAGTGACTCCAATCACAAAAGAGCCGCTGGCTCGCCAACATAAGAAGCCGGCTATCTCATTTTAATTCTCTGGCTTTCTAGAAATTATTGGCATTCATATTAATTCATTTTGGATCATTTAATGTTGATCGGCATTACAAAATTGATGCGCAATACGGGTGACTGCTTGTTTGGTACATAAATTTGGTTTTAAAATATATTTATAATAAGGAAGGTATTTAATCACGCCAAGACTGTTTTACATGCATTTTGACTACAAAAGTGTGGAATAAACTTTATTATATCTTGAACATATGTGGCCTACTACTATTAGTATTAATCTAATAGGTGGTCGAGATTTACAAGTCCGAGGCCTGTATAGACGTCTAGGGGGGCCAGAAATGTATCAGGGCAGAGATCTGTGTAAAGTAGACACCCTGTGACACGATTGTTATTATTATACATGCTATTCTTATAAATTTGCTCTTAAAAAAATATTTTCATATACAATCTGGTGAGTTAGGGGGGTGGGCTTCTAATACAGTTTTGCCATTTTGAAACTGCTAAGAAATCATCGGAGCTCATATGTCAAAGTTAGGGGGTGGGCTTCTATTAGAGCATAGGCTTCAATTACGCGAAATATGGTATATAGGTTTTTGGATATTCTGATTTCAAATCTGCCATTTTCGAAACTGTCAGATAAACGGTTTGATGGCCATCTCGGATCTTTTTCCCGCCAAAAATCCCATACTAAAGCAATGGGAAAGTTTTAATGTCTTCTCGAGAACCACTGGGCCGATTTCAACTATATTTGAGAGGAACAATCATTAGGGTATAGAGATTTAACTCTGTTCAAAGGAAGCCAATCGGCCAAAGTGGCCAGTGGCCATCTTGGATTTTGGCAGATTTTTCGAAATATCTTTAAAAATCTTCTACGAAACCGTTTGGGGCTTCAATTCAAAACTGATGAAATATGATCTAGGGGAAGAGCTGAACTAAATTTGTTCAAGGGAACTTGATTCGCCAAATAGTTCAATGGCCATCTTGGATGACCTAGTTTTCAGGAAAACTACTCCAGAACCACAGAATGGATAGGGCCGAAATTTGGCAGATATGATTAGGAACTAAGGGCCATTAAAATTTGTTCAAGGGAAGTTGATGCATAAAAAAACATGGCTGCCGTGGGCCAATCAAAATGTAGCATGTTTGGCAACCATTTTGAATTTTTTTATTTGATGGATTTTGAAGGCAAAATTGGATTTATATAGGTTTTTGTGTATTCAAATTTACCATTTTCGAAAATGGTTGTATAAATGGCTATGCTTCGGATGACTAACAATTCTACTTCAAATAATACTTACCAGATGTACTATTATGATAATGTCTATTATCTAGTCTAGCTCAAAATAAACAATTAAAAACTCCGCACTCTCCATGGTCCTGCCCATACTGTGTCCGGGAATTACCCCAGGTACCAAGTCAATTCCCAATCAGATTTGTATATTTTGCTGGACTTTACAGTCGCATTTTTTTAGCTCCAAAATTTTGCAGTTTTCGACGAAGTTAAGCGTTGTTTGCGTAAATTGTTGCTGGTTCTATGGAAGGCAGAGGAAAATCATCACAGGGGCAGGCTGTATCAATCTAGAATTTATACATTCGTGCCGTAATGACTGTTTGAAATATCCTTAAATTGGCACATTGTTTTAAAATGGTAGCCATTGTTGGAGTCATTCCGTTACCCATTAACTGTTTAATCTTATCCGGGTACGCGGTTAATTTCTCTTGTGACTCGGTTCCTTCCAAGATGGATGCGCCCGTAGCCAAGATGGCGGCGCCCATGATTAACATTTTGTTTTGGCTTGGCGTGCTTATGCATTCTGTTTTAGGCCGTTCTTTAGTTCTCGCTTCATTGCCGATGTATGTAGCGATCAGTCTTTATTTCTTGGCTATTTTAACGTTAGTTAATTACCAAATCGTTTTTATAAAATTTTCACTCAAAAAATTATCAAATATTTCCTGCCTAATTCTTGATAATCATTAATTTATGAGAAAGTTAATGTTTGTAACCAATTTTGAATTACAATCAAGTAAATTGTGCGCGTTGCTCGTCATCATCTTATCATGGGCAGCATTTTAATTCTTATTCTGTGTTCTCAGAAGGTGAAGGGGCAAGGAAAAGCCCCTCCTGATACGTTATGCTCTCGCTGCAACCGCTTCATGAAGCGGAAGTTCACTGGCCATCACTGTGTTGCCTGCACAAAGTGCAAGGTTGGGAGTCCTTGCGATGTATGTGCGAAGTGGTCATCGGAGTTGGTGGCGGAATTCAATCGTGATCGGCGTGCGTGTTTGGAGAAGATCGCGAGGGACAAGGCGGCCAAAGTGGATCAGGCGTCGGTCAAGGGTCTAGAAGAGCGTCTGAACAAGCGGATGGACTCAGCCTTGGGTGTTTGGGCTGCCCAATTCAAGGCGATGTTCAAGTCGTGCCAGTCCACGATCCCGACGGTGCAGGCTGGTGCAAGATTACCTATTGGTGGTCTGGCCAGTTCTGCAGAGGGACAAGCACCTGTCCTTCCTCTTGCTTTGGCTCAAGAGCCGACGGCAGAGGAGGAAGATAACCTCCTGATGGAAGACTATGGCATGTCACAGCTTTCACAGGCGGCAGATGCCGGTACTTCCCGCGGGTCACCCACCGGTTTTGTACGGATTTGCCAGCCGGGTGGAGATGTCAACGTTCCGTCGAGCATCTTTCACCCGGATTTCGCTCAGTCTGGATTGCCGCTAGAGCCATGTTTTATGGCTCCCGTCAGCATCACGGAGGCGGTTATGATGGCTCCTCTCGGAGTTCCATCTCCTGCCGTAGTCCCGGCTCCCGTGCTGGAGCCGATGGATTGCGGTGAATCTGTATCTGGCGATTCGCTAGATACTGGAGCCGCAAGTATTCGAGCCACGGATCCGCTTCGTATTGGAAGTTTGGTCTGTAGCTCTCAGCATGGATCGTCAGTGGCCTGCTCATCCAAGGGTGAGAAGGAGGATGAGAATGGTAGTCCATTGATGGATGAATCATCATTTTGCACTGAAGCTGAATGGGTGCAGGTC
>JAVVLW010003558.1:0-145361 GCA_034401795.1 Chaetoderma sp. LZ-2023a
GCTGCCACCAGTGCCCAAACAAACCAAGATGGCAGCCAAACCGTTTATCCGATAGTCTCGAAAGTTGCATATTTGAACTCGCCACACTGATAAGCATATATAAAGCAATGTTCGCCATCAAAATACATCAAATACAAAAAAGCCAATATGACCAACAAACACTAAATTTTGATTGGTTGATGGCGGCCATGTTTTTTAACGTACGAACTTCCCTTGAACAAACTTGAATGGACCGTGGTCCCTAAGCCTATTTACCAAATTTCAGAACTATCCCTTCAGCGGTTCGGGAGAAGTCATTTTCGCGAAAACTAGATCATCCAAGATGGCTGCCAGGCAAATAGGCCAATCAGGTTGCCTTGAACAAACTTAGGTCTACCGTTGCAATAGATGATGTGTTATGAGTTTTGAATCAATTCCTTCAGCGGTTTCGGAGAAGATTTTTTAGTGTGTCTAAAAATCAGCTATTTTGGCCGGTGGCCATCTTGAATTTTGGCCGATCGGCTTCATTTGAACAAACTTGAATCTCTATGCCCTAGGGATGCTTCCTGCCAAATATAATTGAAATCAGCTCAGTGGTTCTTGAGAAGTCGTTTTAAAGGAAAAGTTGGACGGACGGACACACGATGGACGGTCGCCACGACATAAGCTCACTTGGCCTTTCAGGCCAGGTGAGCTAATAATGTCAAGGATGGCTACCAAATGGACCTTGACTATCAATTCCAAAAAACTACACAGATAAGCTGTTGACTATTTTGAAATTAACTGGACTGGGTGCTGCTGCTGCTTAAGGCAAATTAGTCAAATTAGTTTCAAAATATTCAACAGCATGTTTATTAAATAGCAAAGAATTACAAGGCATTTCTAAAAATCAACCAAAATCGAAAATGGCCGCCGGCTAAATTGGCCAATCAGCTTCGTTTGAACAAACTTGAATCTCTATACCCTAATGCTTCCTGACAAATATTATTGAAATCAGCGTACGACAGACAGACAGACAGTCGCCATGGCATAAGTTCACTTGGCCATTTTAGCCAAGCGAGCTAAAAATGACGTGGATAAATTGTAATCGCCTCCGTCCGTCTGTCATGCTAGCGCCTCCGAAACCATTAGACGGAATTTGGTATGTGAGTTACCCATATGATTGCGGTCTGGACATTCACATTTGACTCTGCCCCCAGAGGGTAGGAGTAACCAGATAAACAAGAGCCATCAGAAGACAGCATATTCCCCCCGGATCCAAACATTTCAGATAAACATACATCAAGAGTGGGCATACATGCAACGTTAATTGTAAAGGACAATATTTTTCAAAAACTAATCAATGAAAAATGCAACTCTTCTTAAAACCTAAATTCCTTTTTCACTAAGTGTAAAGCAGTTTATGTATCGGCTATAAGATATTTAAAGGGTGATAACCCTGTAATGAATAATTTTTTGGCTGCAAAAAAACACATGCACATCCGCACATGATACTGATATTGTCGACAAAAATTTAAGTTAATCCATCGAGACCTCTAGGAGTTCGTTGACAAGAATTGGTTGTCAGAGATGAACGGACCGACAGAGGAACATACATACATTTTGGACAGGCAGAGCTAGACTGTAGGAGGAGTTGCGTTGACAAGAAATGATTGGCAATACAGTTTATGTATCAGCTTTAAGATATATAAAGGAGGATAACTCTGCAGTGAATAATTTTCTGGCCGTGAAAAAAGCACATGTACATCTGCACATGATACTGATAATATGGATGAAATTTTAAGTTAATCCATTGAGACCTCTAGGAGAAGATGCGTTGACAAGAAATGATTGTCAGAGATGGATGGACCGACAGACGGATGTACATACATTTTGGACAGACTGATGGACATACAGGTATACAGAGGACATTCACACCTTCACATGGTAATGATAACACGTACCAATTTTCAAAAGAATCGGAGCTAAACTGTAGGAGTTGCGCTGACAAGAAATGATTGGCAATGCAGTTTGTTTCAGCTTTAAGATATTTAAAGAGGGATAACTCTGTAATGAAAAAAGCACATGCACATCTGCACATGATACTGACAATGTCGACAAAATTTTAAGTTAATCCATTCAGACCTATAGGAGTTGCATTGACAACTGATTGTCAATGCAGTTTATGTATCAGCTTTAAGATATATAAAGGGGGATAACTCTGTAATGAACAATTTGCCGGCTGCGAAAAAAGCACATGCACATGATACTGATAATGTCGACGAAATTAAGTTAATCCATTGAGACCTCTAGGAGTTGCGTTCACAAGAAATGACTGTCAGAGATGGATGGACTGACAGACGGATGTACATACATTTTGGACAGACGGATGGACGTACAGGTACACGGATAGCACATGCACACCTACACGTGGTAATGATAACGCGTACCGATTTTCAAAAGAATCTGACCTAAACTGTAGGAGTTGCATTGACAAGAAATGATTGGCAATGCAGTTATGTATTGGCTTTAAGATATATAAAGGGGGATAACTATGTAATGAACAATTTTTTGGACACGAAAAAAGCACATGCACATCTGCACATGATACTGATAATGTCCATTCAGACCTCTAGGAGTTGCATTGACAAATGATTGGCAATGCAGTTTATGTATCGGCTTTAAGATATATAAAGGGGGATAACTCTAATTTTTCGGACGCAAAAAAAGCACATGCACAACCATCGCACATGATACTGATAATGTGGACAAAATTTTAAGTTAATCCATTGAGACCTCTAGGAGTTGCATTGACAAGACGGTGGCAGACGGACGGATGGACATGCTGATCGCTATATCCCCCCCCCCCATATTTTCCAGACCAGGGGGATAAAAATATTGATTATAAAGCAACTCCCAAATCGTTGGACGAAATTCAACCAAATTTGGTGTGAGTTACCCATGTATATGATTGTGGAATGTAAAACATTTACATTTGGCTCTGCCCTCAGGGGTGTGTGGGGGGTCAAAGTGGTGAACGTGGGGATTTCGTTCAATCCAGCTTTAGTTTCTAATCGATCTGCCTAGCGGTTTCATACATTTTTAAACGCATTCATAAAAATAGCACAAAATCCAAGATGGCCATGTTTCTTTAATCCTGAATAGATGATCCAGTTTCAGGCCATCTGTCTTAAACAATCTAATATATGCATGTGGTATAAACTAAGACCCATGTAAGAGCTAGGTTAGTCTGACCTACTTAGCTTTATATATTAGATGCATATATTGTCATTTTGACCAGGTTTGATCTAAACCCATTCCGGAATAAGACAGATGGCTGGAAACCGGCTCATCTCTTCAGGAATATAGAAACATGCCACCATTGTTTACGACAGACAGTTAGAAGCTGGGTCATCGCTATAGTTTTGTCAGCTGAGCTAAAAATCTGTGTGCCTGACATAATCGACCATCTCACCGAATAGAGCAAGCCTACAGATTCAGCCATCCCTGCCACTATTGACAAATGGTTCAAGTGTCCCAACAGATGCTATTTACCCACAAGGCAATGGTCACAGCTAGAAGTTTTGACAGGAAATGCACAAATAGTGTCCTTGATAAGTTTGACTAAGGACAAAAGTACCATTGACCAATGGAGCAGCTGTCCATGACACTACGGACCAATGGACAGGCCATGGGATGCATGTACAGGCGGATGAACCTCAGGATGTGTGTACAGAGCGATGGATCTCGGGATGTGTGTAGACAGATGGCCATAGGGATGTGTGTACAGAGAGATGTGTGTACAAAGAGATGGACAGATGGATGTGTGCTGGATGAGCCGAATTCTTATATAACAAACACAATAATATACATGTAACATATCATATGTTCAATCAAGCCTCGCTATCACAATAAGCTGCTTGTGGAGCAAAAGGTACTTCTTCAATATGGCTATTTATTGTGACACCCAAATTAGTTTTATTCATCAGTTCACCTTTACTAAATAATCAGCTGACAGTTGACCTTTTATAAGTAGTAAAATTAGTAACCATGGTAATGAGGAAATAATCGGCTGTCAGTTGACCTTTTAGTCAACTTAGTAACCATGGACATTTTAGACTCCTGCACTGAGTGAGTGTTAGTAATCATGGTAATGAGAATAGACTCCTGCACTGAGTGATTGTTTCTTAGCAACCATGGCAATGAGAATAGACTCCTGCACTGAGTGAGTTTTAGTAATCACGGTAATGAGGAGTCCCGCACTGAATGAGTGTTAGTAACCATGGTAATACGAAGACTCCTCCACAGAGTGAGTGTTACTTAGTAACCATGGTAATGAGTAGACCGGCACACTGAGTGAGTGTTAGTAACCATGGTAATGAGGAGACTTCCGCGCTGAGTGAGTGGTAGTAACCATGGTAATGAGAATACTCCTGCACTCAGTGAGTCTTAGTAACCATGGTAATGAGAATACACTCCCGCACTGAGTGAGTGTTAGCAACCATGGTATTGAGAATAGACTCCTGCGCTGAGTGAGTGTTAGTAACCATGGTAATGAGAATGGACTCCTGCACTGAGTGAGTGTTAGTGCAGGCGTCTCCATTACCATGGTTACTAACACTCACTCAGTGCAGGAGTCTCCTCATTACCATGGCTACTGACTGAGTGTTGGTAAACATGGTAATGAGGATATATAGATTCCTGCACTGAGTGAATGGTAAACTTAATCCTAGGCCTCAAGATGGGTTAAGAAAATAAAGATATGTATATAAAGAGAACCTTTGAGAAAACTATCCCTGGTTAGGTTACTGAGACAGTCATTCCAGCATTAGCTATCACTGGCTAGGTTACAGATCCAGTCATTTCAGCATTAGCTATCACTGGCTAGGTTACTGAGCCAGTCATTCCTGCATTAGCTATCTGTCTAGGTTACAGAGCCAGTCATTTCAGCATTAGCTATCACTGGCTAGGTTACTGAGCCAGTTATTCCAGCATTAGCTATCACTGGCTAGGTTACTGAACCAGTCATTCCTGCATTAGCTATCACTGGCTATGTTACTGAGCCAGTCATTCCAGTATTAGCTATCACTGGCTAGGTTATTGAAATATCAGTTGATTTATAATTTTCGCGACAACATTTTATGTTACGTTTTGGATTAATTTTGATGTAATAACTAATTACGACTTTATTAAAAAATATGCAATATTTAGGCAATTTAATAATTTGACTTCCGAGATGACGTTTTTGAGGTGTACATTAAACACGATCGCATGGCAGCAAGAATGTGTACCAGGAAATGGTAAAATTTTCGTGTTACTGTCTATAAGTTTTAACCAGTTTAAAGAAACGGTTTCAACTTTTTATTGAAATATACCTCAAATAAGCCCATCCCATTTCTCAGAGATGTTGGTTTGGAAATTGAACACCTCTTGTCCTAATAGGCAATGTACATTACTTTACATTTTGAAAAACAACTTGGACATTCCCCACGTTTTAAAAAAATGTCTGGGATATTGTAATCGCCTCCGCTTGTCTGTCTGTCCGTCACGCTATCGCCTCCCAAACCATTGGGTGGAATTCAATCAAATTTGGTATGTGGGTTACCCATATGATTGCGCTTTGCAAGACATTATTTAGATTTGGCTTGCCCCCCCCCCACCCCATGGGTGCGTGGGGGTGTCAAATCACTTGTAACAAAACATTTCTGAAACTGTTACACGGAATTCAACCAAATTTGATATGCGAGTTACCCATTTGAGTGCGGTGTGCAAGAGGCCACCTTTACATTTGGCTCCGCCCCCAGGGGGTGGGGGAGGGGTCAAATTTTACAGTGGAAATTGACTGTAACGCATCTCCGAAACCAGTGGACAGAATTCAACCAAATTTGGTATGTGAATTACCTATATCAATGTGGAGTGCATGAGCACATTTAAATTTGGCTCCGCCCCCAAGGGTAGGTGGGATTGGAGTCAAAAGGCAAAAAAATTGATTGTGATGCAACCTCTCCGAAACCATTGGACAGAATTCAACCAAATTTGGTATGTGAGCTTATCGACGTGGAGTGGATGATCACATTTACATTTCATCCACCCCTTTGGGTTGGGGAGGGGGGTCAAAAGGTCATGAATGGAGGAAATTTCAATTTCCCTTTCTCCGAGATCTAACAATACTTACCATTACATTACTCATTGATAACACAGCTATCCTGATAGCTGGCTCTAGGAGAAAGCTTTACCGGCTCCTGGAACAGGGCACCCAGTTCTCAACAACTGAGTACCCACCTGCCAGAGACACTCATATTGTTTGCATAGCTACCAAACAAGAGAATACCCATGGCTTGCCCCCGTGGGGCTGGGAGGCAGAATCAGTAATGTAAATCTAAGTATTGTTAGATCTCGGAGAAAGGGAAACTGAAATTTCCTTCATTCTCCCTCGATCAATACTTACCATTACATCACTCATTGATAACACCAGATTTAGTCGGTAACCTGGTGGGAAGGGGCAAGCCATACAAAGCCTCTTTTGCCCCCGGAGAAAGAACTTAGACCTAAACTTGACAAATGGAGACCTAAAAGGGCCGACAACCTTAGGGACCGAATCACATTCGCATCACCGCTCCCACCCACCCTTTTCTCCTAAAAAAGGGAAAGAACTCACGAACATGCATCTCGCCTGAAAACACAAATGTGCGAAGAGGGTTAACAGCTCTTTACACATATAAGCCTGGGAATGAGCATGAATATAGAAGATGAATGATCATGATATATAAACATAATACAAAAAACTGGCAAACTTGAATTACCTCATGAATTATGGATTCCAGACGTGGAGCCATCAACCAACACACCTTCGGCCAAACGTGTCCCATACGGTAGAATTCCTCTCGCTTGAACATGTCTGTTCTTACTACTTTTGCTGTACAAAGTTATCAAAAGGAGATGAGCAGTGTGGTCACTAGACTATCGTTTCAAAACAGCTAAAGCGAGTGGATTGGCTGAGTCTGACATGTCCCTCATATAGTAATCCATGAAAGAGGACTCACAGTGCCATTGTACAACGGCCATGATGTCCTCTTACGGAACACCATTGAATAGGGCGGTCGAGGCGGCTATTCCTCTAACATCGTGAGCCCTAGCACATTGCACCTGGTGCCCAGTCGCAATCTCGTGGGTAGTCTGAATGCACCGAGAGATAGTATCCATGGATGTGGCGCCATATGGCTTTTTATGGCAGATCCATAGATGTCTATCATTTGAACGCAGAGAGTCGTCCGTATTTTGTACTTGGTCAAAGCACGGACTGGACACCAGACACTGGCATCATGATCAATTCTAGTTATTTTTGGTATAATGATCGGTTTGCCGGGATTCTTTGACATAAACTCTGCTCTTGGCAGCAATCGTAGACCCTCTCCGGAGACAATAAATTGGTCCCTCTCTGCTGAAAGCGCATGGATCTCACTGCGCCTTCTTGCGGAGGATGCTGCCAATAGAAAAACCGCCTTTAGAGTCAGATGCTTTACACTAGCCGAACACAAGGGTTCGAAAGGGTGCTTGGCCAGTACATTAAGCACTAAAGATAGACTCCAGGCTGGAATGACTACCGATTGTCTCGGTCGGAGATTGCTCATTCCCTTCACCATCACATTCAACTGGGCTACCTCTGGACTATCCCCGTTGGCTAGACAAGGGATAACAGATGCCAAAGCTGACTTGTATCCAGCAATTGTGACAGGAGCCAGTCCTGTAAAGAAAAGCTCACAGAGAAAGTCTGCTATTTGCTGAATAGTGAATCAAAAGGGATCAACACGCTTTCCTTCACACCACTCTGAAAATTTGTTAACCTTGAGGTTATATGACTTGAAGGTTCACCTCCCTCTCGCGGCTGCGATGAAACTGTTGAGAAAAGCCTTCCGATGTGGAATGTTGTTTAATAACATCCACGCAGTCAATTTGAACATCTCGGGCCGCTCGTGTAGGAAGCGGCCCTTGGCCTGGGAGATTATGTTCGGAATCTCGGGCAGCCGCACTGGATTGTCCACCAGGAGATCCATGAACCATGCCCTGCTGGGCCAAAATGGTGCTATTAGCAGGACCAGGCAGGGCTCCTCCCTGATCTTCACCAAAATCTTCGGCAGAATGGTGGATGGATACACGTAAGCGTGCATCCCTCTCCAGCTTATCGCCAGAGTGTCTGTATCGACGGCATTTGGATCTGGAATCGGCGAGACATAAGTCATGATATGAGCATTTTCCTTCGTGGCGAACAAGTCCACGTTTGGTTTGCCCCAATGCTCGAAGATCCTTTGTAGAACTGGAGGGTTGAGAGACCATTCTGTTGGCAGAATCCTCTGTCTACGAGACAAAGCATCCACCAGAATGTTCAATCGCCCAGGAATGTGAGCTGCTTTCAAAACAACTGAGTAATTCCTGCACCATTGAATCAAGTGCCACACCTTCATACACAGTGTGGGTGACCTGGTCCCGCCTTGGCGATTTATGTATGATACTACTGTCGAATTGTCCGACCGTATCAATATCACCCTGCCCCTGACTTCTGGAAGAAACTTTTCCGATACCAGTTCCACTGCCATCATTTCCAACAGATTGATATGCAGCTGACTCTCTTGGAGAGTCCATGTGTCCGAAACCTGCTGTTCTCCCAGGCAGGCACCCCCCACCCCTCCAGCAATGCATCCGTGTACACAGACAGCTGGGGGTGGGGTAGGTGAAACGAAACTCCTACTAGGAGATTCTGGCGCTCCTTCCACCATACGAGATGCAACATTATTGGCGCCAAAACTGGTACCAGCTTTGACAGGGGTTCTGTTCTCTGCTTCCACAGAGACATCAGCCACAACTGGATAGGTCTTCGCATCAGAGCAGCGTACAGGATTACCTGCTCCATGGAGACCATCATGCCCAGCATCTGAAGAAACCTCCTCACCTGAGTGGTTTCCCAATCAAAAACTCTTGAGGATGGCTAAGAGACAGCACTCTGGGCTCTGATGGGTAAACCCTGCCTTCCTCGAGATCGAATCGCATCCCCAAATAAACAAAGTGCTGAGTGGGTGTCAACTTGGATTTCTCCCTGTTGACTATCCAGCCTAGATCTGAAAGTAATTTCAGAGTCAGAACAGTATCCACTCCTAACCCGGCTGGCGTGTCCGCCTTGATAAGCCAATCATCTATGTACAGGGTTCATACACCCTCAGCAGAATTAAATTCCATACCTTTTCCAGACTTTTTCCAGACTCAATTTCAAATTTTCCAGACCTCATTTTGGGACTTTCAATCAGACAAAAAACAAACACAGTTACTATGGTCATCATATATAAACTTTATTAAACTTTATCAAACAAGAATATCAAAACACAGCGTGCGCACTTTTGCCTGTGGAACTGAAGCAACCGCAGTAGTGGAAGACCCGAGGACAATAACAAATTGCATATATAAATAATTGTCACAAGAATATCAAAGCACAGTGCACGCACACACAGATATGAATTTCATTACAGCAGCAAATCTTTTGTTGAATATTTTGAAAATAATTTGACTGGAAACTGTTGCTGCTTTAAGCAGCAACAGTTTCCAGTCAAATTATTTTCAAAATATTCAACAGCGATCCTATCAAAACACACTATTAAAACATCATAGGATCTTAATCTAATATAGCCAGCAATATCAACATACACACAAACACACACAGTGTGTCACCCATACACAGGATTTCTCATTATAACGGGACTTTTTGAAGGTATACAGCCCCAAAATCTAGATTGAGAACAGCATATTGTCTATGTGTGGCTCTAGGAACCGTATATTGTCTAGGAGTGGCTCAGTGTTTTTCAGGATGCAAACCAGATATGAATTTCATTACAGCAGCACATTTTTTGTTGAATATTTTGAAAATAATTTGCCTGGAAACTATTGCAGCAATAGTTTCCAGTCCAATTATTTTCAAACCATTCAACAGCTATCATGCAAAGTTGAGCTTGAGACACCCACATTTATTTGTTGAGGGCCACCCCCACCCCACCACCCCCACCTTTAGATAACAAGTTAAACCCTGCACATATACAAATACACTAATTTATTTTAAATTCACTATAACTGATCATATCGCCATAGCAACAGGAGGAATCCTCATTATTTTCACTTGCTAATGCGGCAACATAAGAGGCCTCGCGATACGAAAGAGCTGTCGGACAGTCAATAATATTTTACCATGACTCAGCGCAAAGTTGGATCATCAAACACTGGGCGATATAAAATTGCTACGCTTCTAAATGATCGCCATAGCAACAGGAGGAATTCTCATTATTTTCACTCGATAACGCGCCAACATAAGAGACCTCGTGATACGAGAGAGCTGTCGGGCATTAATAATATTTTACCGCGACTCCGAGCAAAGTTGGGATCATATAAGGTTGGGCGATATAAAATTGCTATGCTTCTAAATGATTCTGGTACTATCAATGTGAAAATGTAAAATATTCTTACCTTGAAACAAAGAAATCTGTAACTTTCGGCACTGGCTTTAGATGAACTTCTGGCAGTGTCTCATGGGTTTTTTCCTGACATGTGGTTAACAAGAGCCACTTCACCCATATTCCCGATGTCAAAAGACTTATTGCAAACACTAATTTGGCACGTGAGTGTTGTCCGGGAAAATCCAATCATTATATTTATCGTTTGTTTCCCAAACACTAGAATACTTGCACGTTCCCATGTTTACTGTATCACAAAAAATGGCAATCTCGCAAATTATTTCATTGTTTTGACTTCTCACACTCCGTACTTTTTGACAGACGACTGTCGATTCGCTCATTTTTATTGCGTTGTAATTGAACATGTTCAGACACGTATTGCTCAACAACCGCGAGATGTTCCCGGTAATAGGCGGTTTTCTATTGTAAGACGCGACTGGGACCCAATCGAATTAGATTCTCGCGAGACTGGCGGAAACGCGAGATTTCGTTCGTAAACAAAAAAATGGCGGTCTGAAAAATTAGGATTGCCGATATTTTAATTTTCCATACCAGTTGGCCCAAAATTGGAATTTCCATACTTTTTCCAGCCCTGGAAAAGGCTTTCCTAAATTTCCATACTTTTTCCAGACTTCCATACATGTGTACGAACCCTGTATGTAGGTGTAAAGCGCCACTTTCTCTCTTCTGAGAAACGCTGTCACCGCTAGGACCACTCTGGTGAAAACCCTTGGGGCTGTCGAATGGGAGGACTACAAACTCCCATACCTGATTCTGAAATGCGAATTTCAGATCGATTGACACACACCACATTCCTTTCCTCAATCCTGCCATTACCGATCTCGGAGTTTCCATCTGAAACTGAGGCATATGGATAAACCAATTCAATGGCCTGAGATTGAGTATGGGTCTCCACACACCCTGTGCTCTTGGGGACAAGGAACATGTTTGAATAGAAGCCTGGAGCGCCCTGGTTTGCTGATTTTATTGCTCCCTTCAGAAGCAAACCTGACACTTCATTTTGAATGGCTTCTAATTTGTCTGTCTCCCTTGGAACGGGAGTCCAGACAGGAGCCAAGGACAGATTTTGTGGTGGAAAATCCCCATCACTCTGGTATGTACCCATGGGATATCCATCCCACGATCAGACTGTCTGATGTCACACCTCGCCAAGCCTCGGACAAAACCTATGAGCCTTCCACCCACTATACGCGCATTGATGCCTAATGTGTGTCTGGCTTGCGATCCGCTCCCCCCACCCCCTCTTAATGAGAGAGAACCATTTTGGTCTTGGCTTGACTGGTCTAACTGGCACCGCTGTTCCTGTCGCACAGGCGCGGTCCAGACGGATACGAAGGGAGCTACCAGACCCTCAAGTACGATCCGCTCCCTTCTTTCCGCCGTTGGAGGACTTACCTTTGCCCTTGACCTTCCCGCCTCTCAGGCAATCAGGGCCACCACTAGAGTGGCCAGGAGCTTCCACAACCTTCCTCACTTTCTTAGCCACAGGCGGCTGAGAAGGCCCAGCAATAGGAGAAGGAGCTGGCTTGGCTTTCGCCTTGCCCTTATGCTTCTTCTTCTTCTTGGAGGAAGGTTGGGCAGTTAGCGATTTCGCAACCGCCCCTAGTGCATGCGCCTGATGCACTAGCTCTGGTCAAAGATTAACCGCTAACCGACTCGATGTTGGCCGTGTCCTCTAGGATGGCCCGCGCTTGGCCACCAAAGATGCTAGGACCGTTCAGGGGCATTACAAGCAAATGTTCCCTGACAGCCGTAGCCGGACGCATATGGTCAAGGACCATCTGCTTTCTGGACTTGGTCACTCGCGCCTCTACCCTGCCCAACGCGTCCATCGACAGCACAAGGCTGTCGTTAACACACGAAAGCGCAACCGACTGAAGCAAGCTATAGGAGTGATTGACAGCATTCATAGCTGCCCTCACTCCCTCATCGCAAAGGGACAGGACTTCCTCATTGTGTGCTTGGCTCTTGTCCACAAGCACCTGAGTGGGACCACCTGCTCCTGCACTCTGGACACCAAGAACCCAATGGTCATCCTCAGTGACCGTTGGGACCACACCATACCGCTCGTACTCCCCCCTCGTGGTACGGCATCTTGCCCGCACCTCCCTAGAGGCCGCAGGGAGTTGGCTCTTGGTCATGAGTTGCTTGGCATAAATAGCCTCGAGCAACTCCTTGAACCTAGGATCCAGTCCAATGGACTGAATCCGAGCTGGGGGCACGACCCCCGTCTGAATCGACGCAACTGATGGATGGGGCATGTCTTCCTCGGTCGTGGCCAAAACAACGGACGGGGCCACCGTGGCTAGCCAAGCCAGAGCATTGGACCAGTCCACCTCCGAGGAAGACACCCCCCTTGAACACATCACCCGTTGATGTGTTCACGGGTCTACCAGCAGCGGCCTCCCGGCAAGGAACCACTGCTGGAAAGCCAGCAACACCGGTACCGCACGGTTTTGCCGCCAGCCCATGAAACATACTGTTCCATGGAGTAGGCCTGCACAGAAAACCATGCGGACCCGTAGCGGTTACAGAACCGTGGCCATACATGGGCGCCAACGGCACCCTGTGTGTGGCCACTGGACCAGGCGAGATAGGTGAGTACCAAACCTGGCCAGCCACACCCGTCACCATGCCGGTTGGTGGCAAACCAACCAGCACTGGACAGGTGCCAGGTACCATGTGGCCTCAAACACGGGCGGAGCAGCTGCCATGGCTCTGGCACCCCCACCCGCAATGTTACAACCACGATCGTGCAAGCTGGCGACAAGAACGAGAGCGGGCCAATAATACACCCATAAATTGATCCTGCAGGGTGTATAACCACGGAACCAGGAACCCTATTGGATGCATTCACGGTATATTTAAGAATTAATTTCAATATTATACTACTGAAACGAAGGCCAAAACAATATGTGAAGAAACAACAAAATGAATTAACATACTGCTGTAGAACATTGTAAAACCACAGAACACACATCTTAATCAAGAATTTTGAAATCATCAATCAATGCAAACAGTTCGTGATTACACGCAAAACTTGACATAATTCTAGTTTCTGGCACAAAACGCAAGCAGCACCAAGAATAAGATGCGTGAATTAATGAAACATTTCCGTCACCAAATAATCCAAAAAATAAAAAGGGTGTGACGTCACCCGCTCGGACCAAACGGTTGAACGACATAAGCCCATTTTAGTGTGAAAAACTGTAAGCCAATGCCTAGTTTCATATTACTGCCCGCTCACCGTTGGGATTAAACGAGGCAATCTTATCTGGCATATTTCGTTGTAACCACACGTCCCAGTTCCGGGGTCAGAAAATGGGACATGCAACACAAATGAAATTTCAGACATAAATTTCCATATAGCTAGAGAAATAACATGAAAGAATATGACCGGAGATTCAGAGGCTCCTTCCATAGTAAATCCAGTAATTCTAAAAACGAAACAGCAAATAGGCACAGGGAAAAACACAAAGAAACTAAGATTTCTCCAAGAACAAAATAGCAATGTATCCTCTTGTTGCTATGCAAACAAGAATGAGTGTCTCTGACAGGCGGGTACCCGGTTGTTGGGAACTGGGTACCCCATTCCAGGAGCCGGTAATGCTTTCTAAATCTAGATTCCTAGAGCCAGCTATCAGGATAGCTGTATTATCAATGAGTAATGTAATGTAAGTATTGATCGAAACAGAAATTAATTGTAATGCAACTCCTCCGAAACTGTTTGATGGAATTCAACCAAATTTTGTATGAGAGTTACCCATATCAATGTGGTGTGGATGGGCACATTTACATTTGGATGGGGTCAAAAGGTCATGAAATTGATTGCAATGCAACTCTTCTGACACTGTTGGACGAAATTCAACCAAATTTGGTATGCGAGTTACCACATGATTGTGAAGTGCAAAAGGACATTTACATTTGGCTCCGCCCCCATGGGGTGAGTTGTGGGGGTTGGGTCAAAAGTTCAAAGTGGTGAACATGGGGATTTGCGATGACACATCATCAACCGGGCAATCTAGTTTAGTTTTGTGATCATCCACGATCATATATTTAAGAATAATCATAATTAATCAAATAATCCAATAATTATGCAAGCCTACCCCTGATATGTTACTGAGCCAGTAATTCCAGCATTGCCTATCACTGGCTTGGTTATTTTTAAGTGATTTCAAAGCTGTCTTGTAGGTTACAGAGCCAGTTATTCCAGTGCTAGTTTGTGTCTAAACGTGCGTGATTACCTGATTTAATCGAAAATCACAATTAATTTTTAAATTGTGAATTTATATAATTGAAATAATCGAATAATCGTTAATAATTTCTAATGCATAAGATTTCAAGACCTACAGTTTAATTACTCTTTAATGCTTAGCACTCTGATGTCAGTATTCTATCTTTTTCTGTGACAATATCAAAGAAGCTGGTGTACATTTTTCAACAATTTTGATGGAAGGTCACCATCTTCCAACAAATTTGTTGAAAAATGAACTCCAGTTCATCTTTTAATTTAATTTGAAAATTTTAAAATTTGACCTTAGAGTGCTAGGGGTTAATGCAATTGGTCACGGAGATTGTCACATTTTGCTTAGCCATAAAAAAAATATATAACAGTGACGAAAGCCGCAAAGTGGTTTAGAAACGTCCATTTGCAGGCCAAGAGATTATTTTCTTAAATGTATCTCTGGAATGAGCATCGAGCCAGGCATTCCAGTTTTAAAATAGTCTTCTCTTGGCCTGCAAATGGACATTTCTAAACCCCTTTGCAGCTTTCGTCACTGCTATATATTTTTTTTATGGCTGGGTAATCTGTACCCGGAATGATTAATAAAGTGATCATGATTATTCTTAAACTAATAATCGATCATGATCATTCAAATCAATAACTGCAGCCTACTTATGTCAAATATTCTCTACTTTTCCGGCAAATAGAATGTATTTCTTAAGAACACCGCAGAAGCCATATATGGCCACCTTTGCACATTAAATCTCTCGCTGCTGTAAGTCACCAGACAGTAATTTCAATGAGCAACCTCTTGATTTGCTGAATATTTTGAAAACAATTTGACTGAAAGTTGTTGGTGGGTTAGCCACCAACAACTTCCAGTCAAATTGTTTTCAAAATATTTAGTATGTCCAAAGATATAACCCTTGGAATATGTTGTCTGCACAATCTCAGCAATCAGACGATTAACGGGCTCAGTTGGAACTGGTGTCATGTGAGATACCGCCAGGCCAGAAACATGATAACACAGGTTATAAACATGCCCGCAAACAGAACAATACGGTCCTGGAATGTTCGTTTTTCAATAAGTCTCATCACAGTGTTTGAAAGGCCCAATGTGTTAGCCAAGTCCAATATCTTTTTATGAGCTCCTTTTAGCGACACACGCTGCTCTCTGAGGTTAGATAGAATACTCGTGCCCGACCCCAGCAAGTCATCCATGCCACGATGAGCGCTGTTCAGGTGTGTGTTATGCTGTAGATCAGCGTCAATCATTACAGAGAAATTTTGGTCATTTGGAGCAAATTTCTGTGAAAGTAGCGCCTCTCGTTCCCTCTCCTCTTCTTCTCGCATGTATCTATAAAACAGAATAAACAGATAGTTAAACATGAGCTTTAACGTAAGCACATCTCAGTCAGACCTGGGCTCAAATACGTATTACTAATACACCTTTCCCACATCAAAGTCATTACGCCGGGATTCCTCTAAATCAAGTGCTGCCCAGTAAAAACCCCAAACAAGCAGCTGACTGACCCACATTGAGTTACTATTGCACTAAAATACACACCAATTTAAACCGTTGCTATGATAAACTAAAATCACAATATTTAAGTCGCATTCAATTGCCTAGAAATATTAGTGCATTATTTTATATATTTTTGCAAAATTTTCACTGAGTTATCTGTATATAAAACACACCATTATACAAAAGAGCTATTTTAAAATTACAACCAACTGTATTAAATTTTACAAAACTATAAAAACAATCTTTTCATGTCAATGTACCCTTACACAAAATCTGCTTAAGATTTTGAAAATAATTTCACTGTAGCTGTGGAACTTGTTGCTTGCCACCTTAAGTAGACTGAATTACATGTTATTAGTAGTGCATAATATAAGTAATTAATTAACACTAATGGCTGAATTTAAGCAACAAAATTTTAATCTGCTCTTAGAAAATGTCCATTTGCAGGATAAGAGACTATTTTTTAAAATATACCACTGGAATGGCTCCTTCAATTATCGGTTAAATTCTTTAATGTTTTCATAATGCAAGATTTTTCATTTCTTACATGTCAATATTTTAAATTGTGGTACTGCCATATTAAATAAGTATATGTCATTTAACACAAATATGTTGACATTAGTTTTGGACAGTTTTAAACAATTTCATGAAGTCGCAGAAGATCACATCAAATCATACACCACCCGTGTCCAGAGTCAGTAGCCATTTTTCAAGAACTGTCAAATGTTGGAGAACTGTTGATCGACTGCTTATAAAACCATACTGTTTTTCTGATAGCATATTAGTAATTCTAAGATGTTCCATGACCATGTCTTTGATAATAGATTTCATTATATTATAAGATTCCATTATCGGCCCGTTTTGGCGACTGACTGGGTCAGTGAATTTGACGAACAAAGTTCATGCCTGGTGTCCTGTACACTTTCTCTGGCTTATCTACGGCAGGGTACCAGGCATGAACCGGGTCCGTGGAACCACTGACCCGGTCAGTCGTGAAAACGGCCCCTATGTCCTGTTATACAAGAGTCTAGTCCGATCACACTTAGAATATGGCAATGTCATCTGGTCCCCCTTCTACAAGAAACACATCCAACTACTAGAAAATGTTCAACGTCGAGCCACAAAATCTGTTCCAGGACTCGAGCAAATGACATACCAAGAGCGCATAAAATCACTCAAACTGCCGACCTAGTGTATAGACATTTGCAGGGTGACCTAATAGAAGTGTACAAATATCTACATACATACAACGTAGACCATGAAGTAATTCTACCACTTGACAAACGCAACAGGACAAGAGGACACAGCTTCAAAGTGCAGAAACACCATTTCAACACAGAAACCAAGTAGTAGGGTCGGAATTAAAATGATACCACCTTCCTCAACTGGCAGCCGATCGGCGATCCGTGGCCCCCACCGCCCTCTTAATCCCTGGGGACTTAGGGTTGTTGAGACATGTGGTTGGTGTTTGCCTCTAGATGATGCCCCAGGGATTACGAGGGCGGTGGGGGCCACCACGGATCGCCGATCGGCTGCCAGTTGAGGGAGGTAGTATCATTTTAATTCCGACCCTACTTCTACCACACATAATAGGGTCTACAAGCATCCACAGTGATATACACCGACCACGATCACATGTCTCAACAACCCTATGCCACGGGGATTGAGAGGGTGGTGGGGGCCACGGATTGCCGAATGGCTGCCAGTTGAGGGAGGTAGTATCATTTTGACTCTGACCACACTGAACGCCCCATTAGAGACAAGCCGTTCACCACTGATCGCCTTGTGATCAACCACACACATAATAGGGTCTGAACGCCCATTTAGAGAGAAGCCGTTCACCACTGATCGCCTTGTAATCAACCACACACATAATAGGGTCTGAACGCCCATTTAGAGAGAAGCACCCACAGCGATATACACCCTCTGAACAGCCGGAATGGCATCTATTTGGAGGCCAGAATTGTAAGACGCCGTCCAGGCCATGGAACAGAAAGACGCCATCCAGACCATGGAACAGAACCGTGATCAGTTTATCCAGCTGTTCGTGGATGTCCCACGACAGCACAGCCTGGGATGGCTGCGGAACAGGGCAACAATGGTAGGTGGCTCCAAACTTGCCGCCATCATGGGGCAGAACCCCTACTCGAGCTTCGAGGAGGTTCTGGGCCAGAAGTGCGGGGTCAAGACCTGGAGCGGGGGCACCGTGGCGTGCTGGTGGGGGACTCGAGATCGACTGCGAGATGCGCGTGCGGGGCACCGACATCTACGTCGACGGCGGGTGGCTGGGCTACCGGGGACACGCCAACAGCCCAGATGGCTACTGTCTACTCAAGCTGGTGCGGCAACGCGACTCCGGTGAGGAGCAGCAAATCCTGTTCACCAACCTGAAGGTCGACGACAAGGAGCATGAAGTCCAAACAGTGACGGTACTTTTGGAGTTCAAGGCCCTCTACAGCCGGCGCCCCAAAGGAGATATACCCCACCACTACCTGCCGCAGGTCTGGTCGGGCCTCGCGCTGTCGCCGGTAGCCAAGTTCGGGCTCTACGTCGACGTGGTCTACTGCATCTGTGCGCTCAAAGAACTCGGCGACAGCCCTGAGTACAACGAGGGCCACCACCACCACGACACGAGGCTGGGGCCGACCGGTGGCCTGACCGCTGTCTATGCCGACTTGGGTGGCTGGGGTCCAGCTAGCGACAACGACGACTCGATGCCGTTTGCGTTGCTCACGTCGGCCCGTGAGGCCTGGCTGATGCTGTTCAGCTACTTCGGGGTGGAGCCTGATGCCGATATACTCGACCCGGTGGACTTTGGCAGCTCCACCTCCAAGATATTCGACAAGATGGGCTTCGTGAACCAAGGCGTGTACCGGACACAGCACGTTGACCCACGCTTCGCGGACAGCCGAGGAAACCTCTTCGACCACAGCATCATAGATGCCCAGGCGGCAGACGCACCCTACACCCACTTCCTGCTGGAAGGTCTTTGAGATCAACTACATTCCTGTGGCACGCAACCCCGGGTTCCTGGCCAAAAACCAGCTCCGCATCGACGAGCTCACCACACTTGCCGCGCAGATCCGCGCGTTGCCCCACCCGTGTGCCGCCTACGAGGACATTTGTCAGACGCGCGCCCGACATGGCAAGATCTCGCCGCCCGGCTTTGTGACCGAGGACCAGATCCAGGACTTCTTTGACACGCTCTAGCTGGGGCATAGGTTTGTTCAGACATGTGATTTCGTGGTCGGAGATGGGAGCTGCGGACGCTGTGGCGAATATAGAACTCCCGTGTGGACCCCATGTCCGGCAGAACCTCCTCAGGATAGTGGCCGGTCTCTGGGTAGGCTCAGACAAACACGTAGTCTCTGTCAGAGTCGCATCGGCATGATGGGACCACCCATAGTGTCTTCCATCTACCATGACACCGCTCACCTGGTAGGAGGCTAAAGTGCTTAGCATTTGCACCACGGCAGACTCTGGCATGTTCACATGTTACGCACAGAATCTGGTGCTGAGCAGGTGTCTCCAGCAGACAACCACGTCCTACCCTCTCCACACCATAGAAGTGGCAGACAGACTCGATCTCTTCACATGGGTGAAAGCGGTCGTAAATGTTTCTCCGCACAGGGTCGACCCAAGAATTGTACTGGGGGGGCATCCCGGAAGTGGGCCCACTTAGCATCCAATATCATGGCAGTCTCAGCGCCCTGTGCCACTGCTGTAGACACCAGCACGAGCAGCATGATGAGAATCATGGCTATACATGAAGAGATAAACTGAACAGAGTGAAATATCTGTGCCAGATCGAGCCCTGCTCCATCCAGTTCGATAGTGATCTTCATCCCCTCAGGGGCAGGGGCTAGCTGCTTCACTTTGCCGCCAGCTAAGAAACGTAGCTCTAGGACTATATGAGTCGTTTGCGGGCTAGTGAGTCTGACATGCTGAAGCAGTTTAACAGCATCCTTGGCTTTGGTGACATGTGACAAACCATCTACCCGTAGGATGCCCTCCTGGAGGTTAACAGCTTCTTCTGGTGCATTGAATGGACGACGCAGCAGGAGCTTTCCACCTGTAACCCTGATCCGGTGACCCACCCTCGTCAGGGAGACACCTTCACCTATGTAGGTGAGGAAGGATGATCCCCGATTGTAGAGCTTTCGAACTGTCCCATCCCTTTTCACAACAGTGGAGAGGGGAGTAACCTCTATGTCAAAGACTGCGGGAGGCCTATATAGTGGTAACCATGTTTTCCAGTTACCACCAGGTCCAGCGCGGTACCACACTTCCTTCTTCTCAAACATGAACTGCAGGTTTGCCAGGGTCAATAGCAGATCCTCATGGGTTAACGTCGGGGTACCGCTCGAATAGGGTTTGACCAGATGAAAGCTGAGGTCGTCATTTAGGGTGTTGATGTCTGCCACCTCTGTATCCGAGACATCAATCAACGGCTCGAGGACGTACTTCCTCTTCGGGAAATCATACCGAAACACGATCTTGTGACCATCTATGTTGCGGCCCAAGCGCTCCTTCGACACATCCTTGAGGTCTGTGGGCAGCTCCACCCCATCACCACCAATGGGGTGGAGGGAGAATCCCTTTGAGTTTGCTTCGTACTGTAGGGCGAATGACTTGCCATCGCTCTCTTCTACCTTGGCAGCATCAACTGCGTACACATCTGCCTGGTCAGCAAGACCAGTCGAGTGAGCAAATATGGGTTCCATAGCACGCTATAGAGAAGGGGTTTAAACAGGAGATATAACCATGCTGATTGTCCGACTGCTGCTCTCCGGTGGTGAGAACGTAATCTCACCCTCTCTAGTAGGGTTGCACGATTTTTCGATTATTCGATTAATCACGATTATATAATTCAAAATTATCGTGGACGATTATAAAATGAAATAATCGTATAATCGCCATGTTGAAATTTTTGTCAAGACACTTTTACGCTTATGAAACTCTGCTCGCGTTACCAAGCATGGAAACAAACATCCGGCTATCAGCCGAATGTGTGAATGATTAAATAAACTAAATAAATAAATAACTGATTTGTCTGTATTGACTCGGGATTAGTTTTAGATGAATAAAGATTGTTCACTTGGTCGCTATTTGTCATTGATGTTGTAATCACACACGCTTATCCCGCATTCCCCATTCTCTGAATAGTTATGCGCTAACGGTTTTCCCAAATAAGTTCTAGACCTGATACCACAGAAATTCAACGCATTTTCTCACCGCCTACGCCTATGTTTAATGTATACCTCAAAACATCACCGAGGAAGTGAAATTATTTGATTTGAGCGCCTAAATATTGCGTATCCTTTAATAAAGGTCGTTTATTACATCAAAATTAATCCACAATTTGATATAAAATGGCGTCGCGAAAAAATTACAAATCACGTGATACGCCTCCAATTGAGGTTTATTTTAGAGCGAGTACTCGGATATGAATATTCTGGAATCGGGGCTCGGAACTTGGAAATTCTATATATTATCATTGCACGATAGGAACTGAGTATTATACTGATCTGAATAACGGATACCTGTTTGATAAACTCCTGTTAGCGCATAATATCTCGCGAGAACACGCCGCCTCCCATCGCAAAAGAGCCACTGGCTCGCCAACTTAAGAAGCCGGCTATATTGTCATTCGTAATAATTCAATTTGGATCATTTAATGTTGATCGGCGTTACAAAATTGATGCGCATTTTCTCCCGTACTTGTTTGGTACATAAATTTGGTCTTAAAATATATTTATAAGGAAGCTATTTAATCATGCCAAGACTGTTTTAAGCGCATTTTAACTACAAAAGTGTGGAATAAACGTTATTATATCTTGAACATACGTGGCCTACTATTAGTATTCTAATAGGTGGTCGAGATTTACAAATCCGAGGCCTGTATTGACTTCTATAGGGGCCGGAATTGTATCAGGGCAGAGATCTGTCTTAAGTAGACACACCCTGTGACACGATTGTTATTATTATACACGCGGGTGGGCTTCTAATACAGAGTTTTGCTGTTTTGAAGCTGCTAAGAAATCATTGGAGCTCATATGTCAAAGTTAGGGGGTGGACTTCTATTAGAGCATAGGCTACAATTAAACGAAATACGTTACCTTCCGTTTTCCATCTAGAAAAATCTTGATACATTCCTTTGTTTGCAATCAGCAACTGGCGTATTCTGTCCATGTATGTATACCCATGTGCCTAAGCATAATCTTACAATCTGCAGTAGCATAATAACGTCCTCTAAGCAGCATTGACGTAGTTAATATAGTTCATGATTAATCGCATGATCGCGATTATTTTTCTTAAATGATCGCGATTATGAAAAGTGGATAATCGTGCAACCCTACTCTCTAGAGGGGAGACGGGTGGTACAGTACCGTGTAGAATGGGTCCTCTTCGAGATGCCCCAGCGGGGCACAACATACATACACGCCAATGTGCTACATCAAACTCCGGGCAGTGCACACAGCAGCTCACTGGTAGAAGTCGGCCGGGACGTGATAGAGTATCTCCCAGGTGCCAACAGCAACCTATGGAAAGCTATCAGTCCTAGCCTGTTCACACCTGTAAATCACCTGTTTGACAGCCCCTCCATTAACATATATGCCAGCACGGATGGGATATCGGACACCCATTTAGAGTTTACACTCTTATTACTACTCGACCTGACGACATGATATCATACCAGCATTATCTGACCGTGGCCGAGATGATGAAGAAAGAGGTTCGCCCCTTCATGACCCCTGCACAGATAAAGGCCTTAAACGAACAGAGGCTCGCACTGCAACAAGAAGGAGAGCGACTACAGCGGGAGAACTGGTATCAACAGAACGCGAGCCTTGCAAGGAGGCGAAGGAACAGTGAAAATTTCCGATACTGGCAGGCCCTCCTGGAGGAGAGTAAGCAGGACGCAGGAGTCTTGACAGACGACGATGAGCCAGATTTCTTCACAGACGAGGATGAGCCAGGTGTCTTCTCAGACGAGGATGGGTCAGAGGTCATACAGTGGGAAGAGGAGATGGCACAGAAGTGTAAGACCAAGAAAGCCATCCAGCGGCGGACCTACTATCTTGGTGATAAGGTGAAGTTCCAGATGTCACGTCTCAGAAAGCTACGGGCACCCGACATAGTGCTGGATGACTACTGTCTAAGAGAAGTCTGTCTCAACACCAACAAGCTGGTACAGTTCGCCAGGCTCTCCAAAATGAACCCTTCTATGACTCATGAGCAGATTCTGCAGGTGATGCCGTTTAAGCCTCCGGATATACTACGGCAAAATCAGAGTGGCGGAAGCAACCAGAACTATACCCCTCCCTGACTGCTGACGAGGGTGGTACCATCCACCGCTGGCGACTCCAGCAGATAGATATCATCAGGCAGAATCTCGTCCATGAGGCAGAAAAGTACAGCACAACGCCCAGGCGATATAAGACAGCCTACAAACTCCTCGCGCATACAACCACTGCTGCGGGTGTGATTGGAGCCAGTGCTGGTGTGGCAGCTGTGGCCACTCTCGCTACAGGGGTGGGTGCCCTCGTCGCCATCCCGCTGGTTGGCATGACACTAGCCGCCACTGTCTTGGCTACGGGCTTGGGGGTGGGGCAGCAGCAGATCACAAGGCGGCTGGAGAAGCATGCTAAGTACGTGACACTGGCACAGAGTATGCTACGGACTATCGACGAGTCTGTCAGCAAAGCTCTTGAGGTTGGATGGGTCACCGATGAAGAGTACCACCATATATTGAAGGTCCAAGCCATGTACCGCACGGAGAAACAAAGTGTGACAGCAATACCTCAAAGGCTCCAGCGGGCGGGTTGATATGGAGGAGCTAAAAAACGAGATGTTACGGCGAGGTCGCCTCGCTGGTCTCTGGAGTCGAGACGACTACAAATAGTGTGCTGCCTGTACGGTAGCTTTAAGAACACCAGCATAGATGGCCTTCAAACTGAACCTCACGACAGTCATCCAGAGCCAACCGCCCCTCCTTGACTGGCCTGAGAGGTCTACTGGATGATATACCAGAGCTAACACTGTTCTCCATCACAGTGGATGGATGGTCCCGAACCAGCTTCTACGTCAACCCACGACCGCTGACCAACCGCCCCATCACCATCAAGGATGCGAAGCAAGCTCATACTTGGATGGCTGCTCCAAGCCTCTCATACTGGGATCAGCAGCTGCACTTTGCCGTGTGGTGTGCCACGGCAGGATGTTGAGTAAGTTCCACCCTGCTTCACTCCTATTCTGGTACTCCTGAAGCTGTGCTCATCGCCAGCTGTCTCAGATTCCATGTGTACTTCACGGTGCTACAAATCCTCCATGAGCTGGATGCAAGCCTCCCTAATACAAACGACTTTGACCCACAGCTCAACAGTCAAAGCGTCTCAGCGGCCAGCAGACTACAGAGGGAGTTCAGTGCTTACCCAGACTATCGGTGGCATGGTGGGGACAACAGCGGTCTAGGGGTTATGTACGGTGACCCGAGACGTGACTACTCAGGATTCCCCTATCGAACACCCCGACAAGTAGGCCGTCGGAAGACAGCGACAATCTCGTTCGATCCAGACTCAGACCCTGGAGCGCTGGTGCAAAATATGCACATCACTGGCTTGCGGCAGGACTATCCAGATGTGTGGAAGTACTTTGTCCCACACACCACCTCAGGCCTTACACCAGCAGGGATCGTTCGGATCAACCAGTCCCTGGAAGCACTGTGCTACTGCCTCCTTACAGCACAGACCACGCTGCGTCATTCCATAGATGGTGTCAGCGGAGGAGAGGTCCAGGCCAGGTTCATCATGGCAGACCCCAGTAGTCTTATTGCTAAGTTCCAGCAGGGGTTGCAGAAGGCCCGTCGCAAACTTGACTTTGCTATTTCACCGCACCTATGGTTGATTCCGAGCAACATGGTCGTAAACATCGAGGACCTCCAAGTCAGGGGCTATAACAACATGATAGTCGAGGGGAGTTTCCCCGGTGTCCAGTTCGGCTTCAATACTGATATCAACGCACCTACGCGTAGAACGGGCCATACAGTCGTTCCGACCCTGACACTGCAGCCAGTCGACACAACGCTTCCCCGGGCAGCTCCGACCCCGACACTGCAGCCAGTCGACACGACACCGCTTGCTGTGGTAGCTCTACGAGTGGTGTCAGGCCTAGCTATCGTGGTGCTCGGGATCAGCCTACTCCGCCGCTAGCAAATCAGCTGTAAGACTATCCTGACTCTACAGTAGCAGTGGAGACCACAGTGAGACACTGAACCAGCTTGGCATGCCCTACAGCCCCTATACACGCTGCCAACATGCACATCCAAGGGCTTGATGGTTCCACAGCGCATCCTTTTTCCAGCTTGTAGTATCGCAGAGCCTTGTTCAGCTCTGAGTCAGGTGAGGCCATGGAGGTCTGCAACTGCTGGAACACATCTGACAGATAATCCCGATCCTTGTAGAAACCTTTAGCTCGCAGGAGCTGCTCGACGATACTCCCACCCATGATAAGGTATTCGAGGAAGCAGATCTGCCCCTTACCAAATCCTAGATAGAGCTTCAGAGCTGTCAGCTCCTCTGTCAGCTCAGCACCGGAGAGCTGAGCGAACTCATCTGGTGTCTTCTTCTTGTAGTCCTTCAACTCCCTCCAGAAGACCTCATAGTACTTCTCGCATAGCGTGAGCCCGGACATGTTTAAGATGTCTCAATAGAGAGATGAATATTCCTGAGTACCAACCCGGACACCTGGCAAATGCAGACTGGGAAGATCTTATTAGCTCACTCGACAGGGACCGCAGATGTTTAACTACATTGTATACTCAGTGCGTAAACAATGCCATCAATGGTACAGATCGTGAAGCAACTGCCCGAGAGCCAGGCGATTCTTCAGAAACTACTGACACAGGGTAAGCCCCTGGCAGTCCATATCGCCAGTAACGTGGCGGCGAATGTGGCCGTGGTGAAGATGACAGGTGGAAATGAGGTTCTTCCTGCCGCCACTGCGGCTGTCCTCGCTACAGTGGTGAGTGGGGTGGCCGAGCACTGTCTCAGAATAACTCACCCCATTCCAAAGATCGCCATCAGTGGTGCCTCCTACACTGCTGCCGCCAAGATCATGGGTGAACGTGTTACACTAATGGAGGCTGCGGTTCTAGGGCTAGCAATGAGTGCAATGGCCGAGATCATTGTCGCCTATGTTTAGCCACTCTGAATAGTGAGAGATGGATCACGAGACCCCTGCAGCATATGAGGCATGGCGTGCCGGAGGGCTGTGTGTAGCCCATAGTCGAGCATGCAGACTGAGGATTACCAATGCCCGGGAATGGTGGACCGCCCACAAGGCGTGCCCCTGCAGAGGGCCAGTACTCTGAACACTGCTACCTATTCCCTTGGCTGACTGTGTGGTCCTTCTATGCCCAACTATTTCACTGGGGGTATGACTAGTAGGTTTAAGCCGTCTGTATACAGCACTAGGACTCTGTCACTCACAGACCTAGAAAGCAGAGCTAGGCGATCTTGCTCACTTGGGCGAGGCACGCCTCGGTTCAGAGGACACTGTTGCCCCTATCTCCTTCCTAGACTTCGATGAGAAGGGAGACCCGCGGGAGATCCGCGGTACCATCCTAGCCCGAGATCTCATCGGGAACACTGATACGGTAGGACAATCGGCCATTAACAAGGCCAAGACTGTATACAAGGGGATGGGTATCAAGGGCAGGGCGACGATGCGAGGTATGCTCGGAGTCGATGAGGCTGGAGCCATCAAGGTTATGGCCGAGTCCTATGCACAAGACCTGGTTAAGGATCTCCTGAAACCACGGAGCTCATTCCAACAGGATGGAGAGAATCTCAAGGTAGGTACCATCAAGCTGAGCCAAATCACTGTTGATGGCGCAGAGGGTGCTACCGCCAGCCTCCAGCTACCAGAGGTGAAGAAGTCCGGGTTCTTTGGTTTGCCGTTTAAGACCACAGGATAGTCATGGCTTCCTGTGTATGTATCATACAGATACTGGATGTACTAGACACTGTGTGCTGACACAGGCCCTCTACACTATCTTCTCAGCTGCTGCTGGGATTTCATGCTTGACGCCTCCATCGCATCCTTCGTAGCCGTCGGAGGTGCAGGATTCCCCGCTTGCAGGCGAAAGAGCTGGTGCAGGAAGTACTGCCGTTTAGTCTCCCAGATATAGACGAGGCTACTGCCGACCAAGTGCTAACCATCCTCCGTGCGCATGTCTGTACCATTCGACAGTAGGCCAGCCGATGCTGCCCAGGTGGTGCTGATCATTGCCCCGTCAGGACACGGGAAAAACATCTTGCTGCGGGCTCTCCTGGCTGAACATCTACACTCTCAATACATTCTTCTGGTGTCTGACTCCGCCGCTGAGGCGGTTGACAGTAATGATCAATGGTACAATGGCCCAATCACCAAGACACAGAACCTGCAAACACTGATAGAGAAGCTGCTGGCAGCCCGACAGACAGAACCACTTGTTCTAGTTATCGATGCCCCTGCAATGGACCAGAAGACAGTCACCTACCTCAGCAACATCACCAGGCGCATCCGGCACACAAAGATAACCGTCTTCATCCTCTTTCAGAAGTACACCCGCGAGATCTCACCGGACATCCGCCACAATGCCCGGTTGCTATACTTCAGCTCCAACTGTGGACATGCCCTGCTCGAGACCATATATGACAGCCTAACCCTCAAGGAGACCAAAGGGGACTTTATCGCAGGTGTACAGAGGGCAGCTGATCTGTACCGCATCATCTTCAGCAACAAGGAGACAGGTGAGCTGTCACACTTCAAGCCATCTCTGGAAAAGGCGCAGACCGTCACCTACAAGCTGAATCCAGTCAGGAAACTAGCCGGCTCTACGCGTCATCACTGACAGACTGTCGGCCGCAACTTTTTTCATTCATCAGAAGGCTGAGGATCTTCGTCCGGTCTCCGCTACTTCGTCAGATGCTTGAGGAGCTTTGTCAGAAGCTTGAGGACCTTCATCAGAAGCTTGAGGAACTTCGTCAGTTTCGTCAGATGCCTGTTGCTGAAACTCTATCCACTGAGGGTCAGTTTCTAGGACTCTCTTCTTCTGGAACTTCTCGCGGAAGAGCCACTTTGTCCATGCGCAACGACCATCTGACTTGCGAGCGGATTTGATGAGGTAGTCCTGGTAGTTATCTGGGAATTTCAGAAATGCTAGCAGATTCCTTGCCAATCTCCTGCGCCCTCTTTTGTTGAAGATGTTCTCAACAGCCTCCTTGCGGCCAACAGTGAGCTCCTCCTGAGTACCTTCTGCATGACCGGTGTTGTGGCTCTCCACTACAGCGGCACTGACCTCCTCCCTGAGGTATTTATTTGCTCCAGACAGGAGGCGATCCAGCATATCTCGCGCTTCCTGGCTATGGAGGCGAAATACGGCAGCCCACTTCCTGACCGTTAGTAGATCTTTGGCTTCGACCCTCACCCTTTGGAGAGCTAGAATAACAGGACTGTTGGTTTGGGCCACAGGTAGGTCGAGTGCCCTGCCCTGGGTGCTGTCAAACTTCCGGTAGAGTATCTGAGTCAGGAGTTCTTTTGTACTACGAGCTGGCGCTCCTTCCTCTATGGCGGCCAGTATCTCCGCATCAGACGGAGGTGTGACCGTGGCTCGCTCGTGGATAATGTTGATGTCACGAAGCAGTCCTCGGACCCTGTCACAGTGCACGCCGTGGCTGTCGTGCTGACTGTCGTGCCGACTTGTCCTGCTGCCTATAGACAATCTGCTGGAGAACTTTACCAAACATGGCAGCCGTTTAAAACCTCTATATATACCCAGACCTTGAACATTCTGCAGTATGTGCAACATCCAGATGGATCCATTGAACCCGCGACATCGCACCGCACTGATCATCGGAAGGACTGCCTGACAGTCATTCGACCCAGTATACATGATGAGAACCTGTTGTCCGCTGCTGGGAAGTACATCGACTTGGCAATCTCGGCACAGATCCACGAGATCAAGAGCGTGACACTCGAGTTCAAGCTCCAGAGCACAACAGAACAGACGGTAGAGCTCCCGCAGGTTCTGAACAGGTGGGAGATCGTGCAGAGCAACAGCACCGTGGACACCACCTATGTGAACGATGAGTAGCGAGTCCTAGGTCCGCTGGCTCGTGGACCAACCTTCTATGCAAAGGGAAAGGGGTACTATGCTGTGGGGTGCAATGAGGGGTTCACGGAATTCGAACCACGGGCAGGTGTCGAGAAGCCCGTAGCAGTTCCACTTTTAACCCTCCTCGAGAACACACATGTGAATCTGGCTGCCATGCAGGATAGGTTGTTCCTCCGGGTGTACACTGAGCAGCTCGCAGATGCGACGATGAATGCACCAAGACTTCATGTCTGGCATGACGAGAATGATCAGGAGCTGAAGCAAACGGGTTCCAAACAGCGGATTGTGCATGTGGAGCGAGAACACCAGCAGGTCCAAGCCACAGCTAACCAAGGGGTAGAGCTGACATTGCATCGTGGTGCAACGGACTGTGTCGCTGTTGCGGTCCTGGTTCAGAAGGGAGGAGCCATCCAGCAGGTGGATAAGCTAGACGACTTCAAGCTTGTGGTTGCTGGGACCAATGTTCTTGGTGAGGTACGCGAGCTGGCTGACTGCCAACTCTACAGATAGAAAACTAAGTCATATGCATTTCTGCGACTAACCAGTGGAAGCGATGACCTCAAGTCGGCACTCGAGGGCTGTCACCACCTCGGGGGCAGGAACATCCCACCTAATCAGGGCAACCGGCTCAGCTTCAACATCGGAAACCTCATAGCTGGGACTCGCTCATTAGGTGTGACGGTACTTTACTTTGGCTATGCTAAGGTATGCGTGTCGAACACATCAGGTATTCAGCTTGAGCGTGAGTAGAGCACGACTCCTGTCGTCACAGCTGCAGCTGCCACCACTACTATAAGCTCTGCTGTCTTCTGACCTGTCGATGCTTCATAGTCGAGCGCTGGCTCAGATACAGCCTCGTCGTACTCATCGAGACTTTCATCTGTCTCTTTGATGCTCTGGTTGGCCTGAGCTCGAAATTTTTCGTCAGTGTGTCTCCCTCTGGCGCATATGCTTGAGTGCTTTGCTGTATTCAAACTTCTCCTTAGACAGCTTCTCCATCGCCTGGCTATAACGCTCACGCTCGACCTCTGCCGCCTTCTTGTCGGCGAAGCTGAGTCCCCAGTTCGCTAAGGCAAACACGCCCGCATCCAAGATTGCGGTTTAAAGCTACTATATAGCTGTCCCCCAGCGACGGATCCCCAGAGCGATGTATGAACCAGAGGCTTATGAAGATCCAGTCGAGGATATACATTATGAGGACTATGATGATGAGGATTACTAGTACACAGAGCGAAAGAAATCTATCACACTTACGTAAAAGGTTCTATCGGGCCGCTGGCAGCAGTTGGGGCTCTGATCGCTCTGTTCACAACGAAGGCTGGCGAGACGGTCCGCAAGCTCGCTAATAATGCTCTCCATGGTGTGGAGAAGATTTCTGAAGCCATACCAGCCATCGCCTCAGGAGTAGGTATGTTCTTCGGCGTCGCAGGCCCTTGGCTACCATACGTTACCATAGCACTCGCAGCCATCTGGGCCGCCGAACATTTAAGCCGTACTATATAAGGATGGAATCTCTGTACGACCTGGTCAAGATACTTAACTTCCGAGGGTTAATCGATAAACTACCATTCAGTGAGGATCCAACAGAGACTAGACGCCGGTGTACGGAGGTGTTTGAGGAGGTCTTCAGTTATCGTCGAAGAGCTTATCAACTGTCTTTCTTGAGGAACTCTACTATCAGCCTGGTGGATATTACCGTGAGCCCCCTCAACTACTCGAGGCTGCATGTCGCAAGGGCCACAACTTCACACTGGAGACAGTTAGCCAGTGCCTCAGCCACCAGGCGATGTGGCTGATATACAGACCTCGTCCACGGCACATCAGGCATGCCCATTTCGATGAAACTGTCCCGAACAGAGTTCACCAGGCAGATGTTCTATTCCTTCCACACGACTCGGTTGGTCATAAGACCTACAAGTATGCTCTCACCATCGTCGATGTCGCCAGCAGGTACAAGGCTGCAGCACCGCTCACAGACAAGTCAGCTGGCCAGGTGGCCCAGGCATTCCAGCGTGTCTACGAGACTTTGGAAAATCTCCTCCAGTGGCCGGAATTGTTGCAGGTGGATGAGCGTAAGGAGGTCAGAGGTGAGACTGCAGCCCTCATGCGGAAACACGGTGTGGCAGTTAGGCGAGGCGAGGTAGGGCATCACCGTGCCTAGGCTATCGTTGAGCGGTGGAATCGGACACTGGCAGAGTGCAGGAAATGTCAATTTCCCTTTCTCCGAGATCTAACAATACTCACCATTCTGTTACTTCTGATATACAGCTGGCCCTGACAGCGGCTCTAGGATTATAGACTTAGAAAGCTTTACCGACTCCTGGGAACCGGGTACTCGGCTCCCAACTGCCGAGTACCCGTTTACCATAGAGCTCATATTGTTTGCATAGCCACCAAACAAGAGAAAACTATGGCTTGCCTCCATGGGGCTGGGAGGCTGGGTCCGTAACAGAATGGTGAGTATTGTTAGATCTCGGAGAAAGGGAAATTGACATTTCCTGCATTCTCCTTCGATCAATACTCACCATTCTGTTACTTCTGATATACACCAGATTTGATCAGTAACCTGGTGGGAAGGGGCAAGCCATAAATGCTAATTTTGCCCCTTGGAGAAAGATTTTAGACTTCAAACTTGACTAACGGAGACCTAAAAGGACCGTCAAGTTCACGGAACCGAATCACATTCGCGTCACAGTACCCCCCCCCCCTTTTTTCTCCTAAGAAAAGGGAGAGAACTAACGAACATGTATCTCGCCTGAAAACACAAATATGCCAAGAGGGTTAACTGCTCCCTGCATATTCCATGTATTAGCCTGGGAATGAGCATGAATATATAAGATGAATGAACATGATACATATCCATAATACAAAAAACTCTCACTATTGAATTACCTTATGATAATTGGACTTCAGACGTACCGCCTCCAACCATTCACCGGTTCGGCCATCAGTGACACAATCTGGTTGACATCCTCTCGCCTGACCATGCCTGCTTTAGGTTCTTTTCTTACCGAAGTGAGAAAAGGGTGAAAAGCAGTGTGGTCACTAACTATCGTTTCAAAACAGCTAAAGCGAGTGGATTGGCTGAGTCTGACACATCCCTCATATAGTAATCCGTGAATGAGGACTCACAGTGCCATTGTGCAACGGCCATGATGTCTTATAACGGAACACCATTGTAAAGGGCGGTCGAGGCGGCTATTCCTCTGACATTGTCTGCCCTTACGCCTTGCACCTGGTGCCCAGTCGCCATCTCGTGAGTAGTCTGAATGCATTCGACCACCCAACGAGAGATAGTATCCATGGATGTGGCGCCATAAGACTTTTTATGGCAGATCCACAGATGTCTATCGTTCGACCGTAACGAGTCAGTCCGTTTCTTGTATTTAGTCAAAGCACAGACCGGGCACCAGACACTGGCATCACGATCAAACCTAGTTAACTTCGGTATAATGATCGGTTTGCCGGGATATCTCAAAGATTGGTTCTTTGACATAACCTCTGCTCTTGGCAGAAGACGCAGACCTTCTCCAGAAACAATAAATCGGTTCCTCTCTGCCGAAAGCGCATGGATCTCACTGCGCCTTCTAGCTGAGGAAGCTGCCAATAGAAAGACCGCCTTTAGAGTCAAATGCTTTAGACTAGCCGAACGCAACGGTTCGAAAGGGTGCTTGGCCAGTACATTAAGCACTAAAGATAGACTCCAGGCTGGAATGACTACCGGTTGTCTCGGTCGGAGATTGCTCATTCCCTTCAACATCACATTTAACTGGGCCACCTCTGGACTATCCCTGTTGGCTAGACAAGGGATAACTGATGCCAAAGCTGACTTGTATCCAGCAACTGTGACGGGAGCTAGTCCTCAAAAGAACAGCTCACAGAGAAAGTCTGCTATTTGCTGATAGTGGATTGAAAGGTATCAATACCCTTTTCTTCACACCAATCTGCAAATCTGTTAACCTTGTTGTTATATGACTTGAAGGTTGACCTCCTTCTCGCAGCCGCGATGAAATCAGCAGCCTGTCGAGAAAAGCCTTCCGACGTGGAACGTTGTTTGATAACATCCACGCAGTCATTGAACATTTCGGGACGCTCGTGTCGGAAGCGTCCCTTGGCCTGGGAGATTATGTTCGGAATCTCGGGCAACTGCACAGGATTTTCCACCAGCAGATCTAGAAGATCCGTGAACCAGGCCCTGCTCGGCCAATACGGCGGACGGCTCCCACACCTGACGGACCGGCCACCGCTACTGGACCACCCGGAGGTGGCCGCAGAGAAACAGAAACCCGTCTGGCCGAAGCCAGACGGGACTGCCAGGGGGCCGTCGAGACGGCCCCCTCGGTAACCAGTCCAGAATCCTGTCCGAGGACAGGATCCGTACCAGGCATGGGGAGAAACTGCCCCCCAACCTTTGGTAGCAGGGACGACACCAGCGTGGTCAGAACGCTATGCAGAAAAACCCTGCAGAGCCGGACCAAACCACGCCGGCGGTGCCATCTCCGCCACCTCCAGCTGTGGACGTGGAGCACCCGCACCGGCCGAACCGGGCGCTCCACGATTTACTCTCGGACCGCCTGACCCCGCGTCAGACCCAGCCAAGTCCTTCTGGGCAAGGAACTTAACCATCGTTTCGACGGACCACACTGCACAAACATTACACCTATGATCTATATTACACAGGGCACACTTAAAACAGACATGGTCCTTGAACATTACACGGACAAACTTATGGCAGTCGTCACATGATGGCGAGGCTGGCTTGGCCTATAAAATAAGCACAAACCTACAATAAACAAGCGGAACGAGACCCGGATGGAAGGCAGACAATTAATTTTCAAATAATTTGACTCATAAATTAACCGTAACCTCCCCGCACCCCACCCCGCCACGTTACAACAACGATCGCATTGATTATGACGACAAGTACGCGGCGGGCACAACACACCCATAATAGATCCTCCAGGATGTGTAACGGCTCCAGGAATCATATCGCATAGCATTCAGGGTATATTTACTAATCAATATAAATTATACTCCTAACGAACGCAGCACGATATGTGAAGAAAACAACAAAATGTATAACAAAACTGCTGTCTCACACGGTAAAACCGCAGACCACACATCTACTCAAGAATTTTGAAACCACCGATCATTGCAAACCGATCGTGATCGCACGTAAACTTGATCATTCTAAAGTTTCCGGTACCATTTTTAGTACGCAGCACCCAGAATAAGATGCGCGAATTAATGAAAAATTTTTCTTCACATAAACATCCGAGCGACCGGGTGTGACATCACCCGCTCGGATTCTACGGAGAACGACGTCAGCCGATATTCGTGTTAGAAATACCGTAGCAAACACCTATTTTCATATCTGCCGATCGCCTGTTGGGGTTTAAAGAAGGCGATCGTCTGGCATATATCGTTGTTAGCACACGTCCCAGATTCTATGGTGTCAGAAATTGGAACATGCGACACAACGAAATTTAGAGACCTAAGTCTTTTAACTATGGATAATAAAGAACAATACAACCTGGTTGTCTTGGGCGGTATTCTCCATAGTCCTTAGTTAATCCTTTCAGAACACACAAACTATCACTGATTAAAGACTTAGATTATTTTAAAACACTAAAATCCTTAATGCAAAAAGCATGTATTGCTCTTGTCGCTATGCAAACAAGAATGAGCTCTATGGTAAACGGGTACTCGGCAGTTGGGAGCCGAGTACCCGGTTCCCAGGAGTCGGTAAAGCTTTCTAAGTCTATAATCCTAGAGCCGCTGTCAGGGCCAGCTGTATATCAGAAGTAACAGAATGTATTGATCGAAGGAGAAAGACTGTTCCCACACCAATATGCCCAGGAAATGGCCGCGCCGAGTTAACGTTCTAGAGTATGGGTGAGAGGGAGAGATCCAATGCCGAGGTTACTAGGCTAATCTGGAAGAAGCCAAGCCAGTAGAGGCTATCAGACACTCTGCTCTTGCCAGTCACAGCTCTAGAGGATCGAACAAGGGAGAGGAGTGCCAACCACCTGATGCTCTGGTTCGGTACCTGTATGAGCCTGGTGAGCTGGAAGGTGGTCGACGGCATGCAACAGATCCTAACTGGTCAATAGATGTTCACAGGCTTGACAGGTATGTGGAGGCGGAGGGGCAGCCTACACTGTACTACCTGGCACGCCAGCATGGACTGCCTAGGCGACCATTTGTCGTAGAAGAGCTTCAGCTAGTCCCTGCAGACACACAGCACCTAGGGTGCTAACATGATACTCGATGGGCTCGGTATGGACACCATCTGTTAGCACATGACGCTTATCATAGTAAACGGAGTCTGAGTTTTTCCTGCTCATACGTCACCATACCCTGGTTGCGCATGCGTAGCCCTCGGTTTTTAGCTCTGTCCACCCCGCCATGTAGGGTGCTGTAGAACCTCTGCCAAGAGACCTCATTCTGCCACGAACTCGAGCTTGAACAGTCCCAGAGTCCGTCCAGACCATTTGTCCCAAGCTAGCCAGTCCCGCTTATGAGCCTGGTACTCTGCTCGCCTCTCAGGGCGAATGACGTCGTCAAGGTTGGAGCCTGCTATAGCGATATACGCGGAGTCAGTGTCCATCTGCAGGTACTCAAAGCTGTCACGAGCTACGTAGCGATCGAGGAAGTCGTAGTAGAACTCCAGCGTTCACAGCTTCGCGAGCTCATAAACGGCTATCCCCAACTGGAAGGGCCTTCGAATAGTGATTCTCGGCTTGCGACTCTGGAGCTCGTATGACTCACCGATCTCCTCGAGATCTTCGACCCATGCACTACGCAGGGCCTTGTCTACCACGCGTTCATCCTTCGTGAAGCTGGTGTTGCTATGACGTTCTAGGGCCTCGATGAGCTTCCCGTAGGCACTGTTGCCGAGGAGTTTGAAGAGACCTGCCAAGAGCACTTTGCTCTTATCTACATCTCATAGTCTATGGTGCGGTATACAGCAGTGATCTCCAGGCCATGGGTTATATACCACTTGAGTGTCGGTGCGTACAGCAGCTGCTTCTTGCCACAGAGGGCGCCGACCAATCTTGAATTACCTCATGATATATGGATTCCAGATGTGGCACCTCCAACCATTCACTTGTCCGGCCATCAGTGACAAAATCTGGTTGACATCCTCTCGCTCGACCATGTCTGCTTCTTAATTCTTTCTTACAAATGCCAAAAAAGGGAGAAGAGCAGTGTGGTCATATAACTATCGTTTCAAAACAGCCAAAGCGAGTGGATTGGCAGAGTCTGACACATCCCTCATATAGTAATCCGTGAAAGAGGACTCACAGTGCCACTGTGCAACACCCATGATGTCCTCCAACGGAACACCATTGTAAATGGCGGTCGAGGCGGCTATTCCTCTAACATCGTGTGCCCAGTCGCAATCTCATGGGTAGTCTCTGAATGCATTCGACTACCCAACGAGAGATAGAATCCATGGATGCGGCGCCATATGGCTTCTTATGGCAGATCCACAGATGTCTATCATTCGACCGTAACGAGTCTGTCCGTTTTATGCACTTAGTCAAAGCACGGACTGTGCACCAGACACTGGCATCACGATCAAACCTTGTTAGCTTCGGTATAATGATCGGTTTGCCGGGATATCTCAGATTGATTCTTTGACATAAACGCTGCTCTTGGCAGTAGACGCAGACCCTCTTCGGAGACAATAAATCAGTCCCTCTCTGCTGAAAGTGCATGGATCTCAGTGCGCCTTCTAGCTGAGGAAGCTGCCAATAGAAACACCGCCTTTAGAGTCAAATGCTTTAGACTAGCCGAACGCAATGGTTCAAAAGGGTGCTTGGCCAGTACATTAAGCACTAAAGATAGATTCCAGGCTGGAATGACTACTGGTTGTCTCGGTCGGAGATTGCTCATTCCCTTCACTATTACATTCAACTGGGCCACCTCTGGACTATCCCTGTTGGCTAGACAAGGGATAACTGATGCCAAAGCTGACTTGTATCCAGCAATTGTGACAGGAGCTAGTCCTGAAAAGAACAGCTCACAGAGAAAGTCTGCTATTTGCTGAATAGTGGATTGAAAGGTATCAATACCCTTTTCTTCACACCACTCTGCAAATCTGTTAACCTTGTTGTTATATGACTTGAAGGTTGACCTCCTTCTCGCAGCTGCAATGAAATCTGCAGCTTGTCGAGAAAAGCCTTCCGACGTGGAACGTTGTTTGATAACATCCACGCAGTCAATTTGAACATTTCGGGACGCTCGTATAGGAAGCGTCCCTTGGCCTGGGAGATGATGTTCGGCATCTCGGGTAACTGCACTGGGTTTTCCACCAGCAGATCTAGAAGATCCGTGAACCACTCCCTGCTGGGCCAAAATGGCGCTATTAGCAGGACCAGGCACGGTCCCTCTCTGATCTTCACCAATATCTTCGGTAGAAGAATGGTGGGTGGGTACGCGTAAGCGTGCATCCCTCTCCAGCTTATCGCCAGAGCGTCTGTATCGACGGCATTTGGATCTGGAATCGGTGAGACATGTCATGATTTGAGCATTTTCCCTTGTGGCGAACAAGTCCATGTTGGGTTTGCCCCAATGCTCGAAGATCCTTTGTAGAACTGGAGGGTTGAGGGACCGACCATTCTGTTGGCAGAATTCTGTCTGCGAGACAAAGCATCCGCCAGAATGTTCAATCGCGCAGGAATGTGAGCTGCTTTCAAAACAACCAAATAATTCCTGCACCATTGAATCAAGTGCCACACTTTGATACACAATGTGGGTGACTTGGTCCCGCCTTGATGATTTATGTATGATACTACTGTCGAGGTGCCCGACCGTATCAATATCGCCTTGCCCCTGACCTTTGGAAGAAACTTTTCCAATGCCAGTTCCACTGCCATCATTTCCAACAGATTGATATGCAGCTGGCTCTCCTGGAGAGTCCACGTGCCCGAGACCTGGTGTTCTCCCAGGCAGGCCCCCCGCCCCCATCCCTCCAGCGATGCATCCGTGTACACGGTCAGCTGGGGGTGGGGTAGGTGCAGCGAAACTCCTACTAGGAGATTCTGACGCTTTTTCCACCATACAAGATGCGACATTATTGGCTCCAAAACTGGCACCAACTTTGACAGGGGTTCTGTTCTCTGTTTCCACAGACATCAGATACAACTGGACAGGTCTTCGCATCAGAGCAGCGTACAGGATTACCTGCTCCATGGAGACCATCATGCCCAGCATCTGAAGAAACCTCCTCGCCTGAATGCCCTCCTCGAGATCGAATATCTAAATAAATGAAATGTTGAGTGGGTGTCAACTCGGATTTCTCCTTGTTGACTATCCAGCCTAGATCTGAAAGCAACTTCAGAGTCAGAGCAGTATCCACCTCTAACCTGGCGGATGTGTCTGCTTTGATCAGCCAATCGTCTATGTAGGTGTGTAGCGCCACGTTCCCTTTTCTGAGAAACGCTTTCACCGCAAGGACCACTCTTGTGAAAACCCTTGTGATTCTGAAACGCAAATCTCAGAAACCTGTGACAACTCCTGTTCATTGGAATGTGGAAATATGCATCTTTCAGATCGATCGATACACACCACATTTCCCCAACCCTGCCATTACAGACCTTGGAGTTTCCATCTGGAACCGAGGCGTATGGATAAACCAATCTAATGGCCTGAGATTGAGTACGGGTCTCCATCCCCCTGTGCTCTTGGGGACAAGGAACATGTTTGAATAGAAGCCTGGAGTGTTCCAGTTTGCTGGTTTTATTGCTCCCTTCAGAAGCAAACCTGACACTTCGTTTTGAATGGCTTCCAACTAGTCTGGTTCCCTTGGTACGGGTGTCCAGACAGGTGCCAAAGACAGATTCTGTGGTGGAAAGTCCCACCACTCCGGCATGTACCCCTGGGATAACCATCCCAGGACCAGACTGTCTGACGTCACACCTCGCCAAGCCTCGACGAAACGCATGAGCCTTCCACCCACTATAGACGCCTCGAGGCCTAATGGGGGTGTCTGGCTCGTGATCCGCTACCCCCCCCCCCTCTCTTGATGAGAGAGAACCATTTTGGTCTTGGCTTGGCCGGTCTAACTGGCACCGCTGTTCCTGTCGCACAGGTGCGGTCCAGGCAGATACGAAGGGAGCTCTCGTACCCTCAGGTACGATCCACTCCCTTCTTTCCGCCCTTTGAGGACTTACCCTTCCCGCCTCTCGGGCGATCAGGAGCAACATTGGGGAGGGCAGGAGCCTCCACAACCTTCTTGGCTTTCTTCGCCGGAGGCGGCCGAGAAAACCCAGAAGAAGCAGAAGCAGCAGCAGGCTTAGCTTTCGCTTTGCCTTTGTGCTTTTTCTGCTTCTTAGAAGGTTGCATGGTCAGCGGCTTAGCTACAGCCCCTAGTGCATGCGCCTGATGCACTAGCTCTATCTGCAGGTTCACTGCCAACTGATTCTGCGCAATGCTAGCCGTGTCTTCTAAGATGGCCCGCGCCTGGCCACCAAAGATGCTAGGGCCTGTCAGGGGCATCCCAAGAAGACGCTCCCTGATGGCCGTAGCTGGATGCATATGGTCAAGAACCATCTGCCTCCTAGACTTGGTTACACGCGCCTGCACCCTTCCCAATGCGTCCATAGACAGCACAAGGCCGTCATTGACGCACGAAAGCGTCACAGGTGGCACAGGGTGGCCTGCCCCCCGCACCGACTGAAGAAGGCGATAAGAGTGGTTGACAGCACTCATAGCTGCCCTCACACCCTCATCACAAAGGGACAGGACTTCATCGTGGTGTCCCTGAGATTTGTCCACCAGTGCCGGGGCGGGGCCACCCGCTCCAGCACTCTGGACACCCAGAACCCATCGGTCATCCTCGGTGACCGACGGGACAACACCATACCTGTCGTATTCCCCCCCCCCCCTCGTGGAATACGACACCTCGCCCGCACCTCCCTGGAAGCCGCAGGAAGCTGGCCCTTGGTCATGAGTTGCTTGCTATAGATAGCATCCAGTAACTCAATAAACCGTGGATCCAGTCCAATAGACTGGATCCGGGCAAGATCCCCGTCCTGATCGATGCCACCGATGGACGGGGCGCATCCTCCTCGGCCGTGGTCGAGCCAGAGCCTCAGACCAGTCCGTCTCCGAGGAGGACACTCCCGTGAACACGTCACCCATTGACATGTTCACAGCCCTACCACCAACGGCCTCCCGGCTAGGAGCCATTGCTGACACTCCAGGAACTCTGGTACCATACGGTTCCGCCGCCACCCCATGGAACACACCAGTCCATGGAGTAGGCCCGCACGGAAAACCTTGCGGACCCGTAGCGGTCGCGGAACCGTAGCCAAACACGGGCGCCAATGGCACCCCATGTCTGACCGCCGGACCTGGCGAGATAGGTGAGTACCACGCCTGGCCCGGCACACCCGTCACCGTGTCGGTTGGCGGCAAACCAACCATCACGGGACCGGTGCCCGGTACCAGATTGGCCTCAACCACGGGCGGAGCTGCTGCCCTGGCTTGCGCCAAGCCAGACAGATGGAGGGTGGTTCCGTCCAGGACGGAATTGACCTCCATATTCTCCACCCGTGGCATCACAGGCCGCAGCAACCTCTCCTCCTCAGCCCCCTCATCTTCAGACCCCGAAGAGTCGTCACTAGACAAGAAAACCGCGGAGCCGTCCTGGTGGACGGCTCCCATGCCTGACGGACCGGCCACCGCTACTGGACCACCCAGAGGTGGCCGCGGAGAGACAGAACCCGTTAGGCCGGAGCCCGACGGGACAGCCATGGGGCCATACGAGATGGCTCCCTCGGTGGCCAGTCCAGAACCCTGTCTAAGGACAGCCGGACCAAACCACGCCGGCGGTGCCATCTCCGCCACCTCCGGTTGCAGACGTGGAGCGCCCCCCAAGGGCCGAAACGGATGCTCCACGATTTGCTTTTGGACAGCCTGCCCCCGCGTCAGACCCTGCCAAGTCCTTCTGGGCAAGGAACTTCAACATCATGTCAACCGACCACACTGCATACATTACACCTATTGACAATGTTACATTTCGTACATCGAAAACAGACATGGTCCTTAAACAGAACCTGAACGAATTTGTGGCACTCGTCACACGATAGCGGGGTTGGCTTGGCCTATAAATAAGCACAAACCTACAATAAGCAAGCGAAACGAAACAGAGACGGAAGGCAGACAATTAATTTTCAAATATTTTGACCATAAATTAACTGTAACCCTCCCGCATTCCACCCCGCAACGTTACAGCAACGATCGCATTAATTATGACGACAAGAACGAAGCGGGCAATAATACACCAATACACTGATCCTCAAGGATGTATCACTGAACCAGGAATCATATCGCATAGCATTCGGGGTATAATTACTAATAAATATAAATTATACTCCTAACGAAGGCCAAAACGATATGTGAAGAAACAACAAAATGTAAACAAACTGCTGTAGCACACAGTAAAGCCGCAGACCACACATCTAAATCAAGAATTTTGAAACCACTGATCATTGCAAACAGATCGTGATAACACGCAAACTTGAAAATTCCACAGTTTTCTGGTACCAATTTTAGTACGCAGCACCTAGAATCAGATGCGCGAATTAATGAAACATTTTCTTCACATAAACATCCGCTCGGATCTTACGGAGAACGACGTCAGCCAATATTCGTGTTAAAACACCATCAGCCAACACCTATTTTCATATCTGCCGATCGCCTGTTGGGGTTTAAAGAAGGCGATCATCCGGCATATTTCGTTGTTAACACACGTCCCAGAAATTGGAACATGCGACACAGACAAAATTTCAAAGACCTAAGTCTTCTTAATTATGTAATAACATGGAAATATACAACCTGGTTATCATCGGCGGCATCCATGTTAATCCAAATATCCTTTAGAGAACGCACAAGCTATCACAATTTAATCACAGAAAAAAGACTTAGGTTTAAACAATCTTAAGACTTCCCAACTGCAAAAAGCATGTATCTCTTGTTGCTATGCAAACAAGAATGAGCTTCATGGCAGACGGGTACTCGGCAGTTGGGAGCCGAGTACCCGGTTCCAGGAGTCGGTAAAGCTTACTAAGTCTATAGTCCTAGAGCCAGCTGTCAGGGCCAGCTGTATATCAGAAGTAATAGAATGATGAGTATTGATCGAAGGAGAAAGACGCTTCTGCGACTCCTAGGCACGGGCCTGTCCGATCAGCTGGAGCAGGTCAGCTTTCTTGGCCTTAGAGGCTACTCGAAGGCTGAATTGCTTTGCAACATCGCGAAGCTGTGCAACAGTAATCATTGTGTATATCACTGTGGATGCCTGTCTCTAAATGGGGTTCAGACCTATTATGTGTGGTGCTCACAAGGCGATTAGTACCTGTGGGGGGACCGTCGATGTGATAGTGGATGCTTGTCTCTAAATGAGCGTCAGATGTGTGACAGGTACGGGCCGTCCCAGCTAGGCCGGGTATGGGATGACCGTGCGTTCCAAGCATGCCCCCTGGATAGGATAGTACATGTGTATAAAGCCCTATGAGAGAGGTATGGCTAAGCCGTAAGAACGCATACCACGCATGCGCACACGTCCCTGACAACATGTATGAGTATTGTGAGAGTGTATGCTTGTATTGTACCGAGTTGGTACTGGGGATTAAATCACTTCATTCTCGTGGTGCCGATCAGGACCGGAATGAAGCGAGGATTTCACAACTGTTTACCATTTTAAAATCGGACCAGAAATGGCTGAGTTATCCACAAATTCTAATAGTGAGATTTGAACCTGTGATTTTAAGTTTGCTAATAACACAAAAGAAGGATTTGAACCAACGCATTAACTACATAGACCACGTATGCATTAGTAAATATAGCTGATAAGTTATGTGTTCTCATTGCTGTATTGCTGCGCTTATCAGTCCCAGATCTTGACATACGTATATTCTATTTGCTATTATTGCGCAACAATTAGTATCATTATTTGCAACCTAATCATCGGTTCTCCGTTGGCTCAGGTGATAACAGCGCTGAAATCAAGTCAAAAGTAAAAGAAAAAATAAAACCATGGTTCAAATCTCAAAAGACCTCAGCTAGATAAGTCGTACGCACTAGTGTAGGGGTAGGAGCAATGGGGAACCACCACAACACCCCCCCCCCCCCAAAGATGGAGAGAGAGATGAGTGAGAGGCCAGCCAGAGAGGATTGGCGGCCGGCCAGAGGGCCGGCGATAACTGCGGGGGTTCTCCCGAGGAGGTGGGGCACGGGAGTTTTAAAGTTTTTAGTTTATTTTTGTTTCATGACAGTATTACTCTCAGTATTACTCTTTACCCGTTACCCGAGAAGCATGACATCACGCTATGGGTGTTCAGACCCTGGTACGGCTTGTCTCTAAATAGGCGTTCTCTCTAAATGGGCATTCAGACCATATTATGTGTGTGGTTGATCACAAGGCGATCAGTGGTGAATGGCTTGTCTCTAAATGGGCATTCAGTGTGGTCAGAGTCAAAATGATACTACCTCCCTCAACTGGCAGCCGTTCGGCGATCCGTGGCCCCCACCACCCTCTCAATCCCTGGGGCATAGGGTTGTTGAGACATGTGATCGTGGTCGGTGTATATCACTGTGGATGCTTGTAGACCCTATTATGTGTGGTAGTAGTAGGGTCGGAATTAAAATGATAGTACCTCCCTCAACTGGCAGCCGATCGGCGATCCGTGGTGGCCCCCACCGCCATCTTAATCCCTGGGGCATCATCTAGAGGCAAACACAACCACATGTCTCAATAACCCTAAGTCCCCAGGGATTAAGAGGGCAGTGGGGGCCACGGATCGCCGATCGGCTGCCAGTTGAGGGAGGTGGTATCATTTTAATTCGGACCCTACTACTCACCAGGAAGTGTTTCTTCAGTACTAAAGAGACTAACCACTGGAACAGTCTACCAAAGTCAGTAGTGACGGCTCCGTCCATCAACTTATTCAACACAAGGCTATACCGACACGACAGCGAGGTCACATACACGATAGATTGCAGGAAATTTCAATTTCCCTTTCTCCGAGATCTAACAATACTCACCATTCTGTTACTTCTGATACACAGCTGGCCTTGACAGCTGGCTCTAGGACTATAGACTTAGAAAGTTTACCGACTCCTTGGAACCGGGTACTCGGCTCCCAACTGCCAAGTACCCGTCTACCATAGAGCTCATATTGTTTGCATAGCCACCAAACAAGAGAAATCCATGGCTTGCCTCCGTGGGGCTGGGAGGCTGGGTCCATAACAGAATGGTGAGTATTGTTAGATCTCGGAGAAAGGGAAATTGAAATTTCCTGCATTCTCCTTCGATCAATACTCACCATTCTGTTACTTCTGATATACACCAGATTTGATCAGTAACCTGGTGGGAAGGGGCAAGCCATAAATGCTACTTTTGCCCCTTGGAGAAAGATTCAGACTTAACAACTTGACTAACGGAGACCTAAAAGGACCGTCAAGTTATCGGAACCGAATCACATTCGCGTCACTGCCCCCCCCTTTTTCTCCTAAGAAAAGGGAGAGAACTCATGAACATGTATGTCGCCTGAAACACAAATATGCCAAGAGGGTTAACTGCTCTTTGCATATATTAGCCTGGGAATGAGCATGAATATATAAGATGAATGATCATGATATATAGACATAACACAAAACACTCTCAATCGTGAATTACCTCATGATATTTGGAATTCAGACCTGGAGCCTCCAACCATTCACTTGTCCGGCCATCAGTGACATAACTGGTTGATATCCTCTCGCTCGACCATGTCTGCTCCTTAATTCTCTCTTACAAATGCCAAAAAAGGAAGAGCAGCGCGGTCATATAGCTATCGTCTCAAAACAGCTAAAGCGAGTGGAATGGCGAAGTCTGACACATCCCTCATATAGTAATCAGTGAAAGAGGACTCACAGTGCCCTTGTGCGACAGCCATGATGTCCTTAAACGGAACACCATTGTAAAGGGCGGAAGAGGCGGCTATTCCTCTAACAATGTGCCCTTGCGCCTTGCACTTGGTGCCCAGTCGTAATCTCACGGGTAGTCTGAATGCATTCAACTATCCAACGAGATAGAATCCACGGATGCGGCTTCATATGGCAGATCCACAGATGTCTATCATTCGACCGTAACGAGTCTGTCCGTTTTGTACTTAGTCAAAGCACGGACTGGGCACCAGACACTGGCATCACGATCCAACCTACTTAGTTTCGGTATAACGATCGGTTTGCCGGGATATCTCAAAGATCGAATCTTTGACATAAACTCTGCTCTTGGCAGTAGACGCAGACCCTCTCTGGAGACAATAATCGGTCCCTCTCTGCTGAAAGTGCATGGATCACACTGCGCCTTCTAGCTGAGGAAGCTGCCAATAGAAAGACCGCCTTTAGAGTCAAATGCTTTAGACTAGCCGAACGCAACGGTTCGAAAGGGTGCTTGGCCAGTACATTAAGCACTAAAGATAGACTTCAGGCTGGAATGACTACCGGTTGTCTCGGTCGGAGATTGCTCATTCCCTTCACCATCACACTCAACTGGGCCACCTCTGGACTATCCCTGTTGGCTAGACAAGGGATAAATGATGTCAAAGAACAGCTCACAGAGAAAGTCTGCTATTTGCTGAATAGTGGAATGAAAGGTACAATCCCCTTTCCTCACACCAGTCTGCAAATATGTTAACCGTGTCGTTATATGACTTGAAGGTTGGCCTCCTTCTCGCAGCCGCGATGAAATCAGCAGCCTGTCGAGAAAAGCCTCCTGACGTGGAACGTTGTTTGACAACAACCACGCAGTCAATAACATTTCGGGACGCTCGTGTAGGAAGCGTCCCTTGGCCTGGGAGATTATGTTCGGAATCTCGGGCAACTGCACTGGATTTACCACCAGCAGATCTAGCAGATCCGTGAACCACGCCCTGCTTGGCCAATACGGCGCTATTAGCAGGACCAAACACGGTTCCGCCCTGATCTTCACCAATACCTTCGGCAGAAGGATGGTGGGTGGGTACGCCTAAGCGTGCATCCCTCTCCAGCTTATCGCCAGAGCGTCTGTATCTACGGCATTTGGATCTAGAATCAGCGAGACATAAGTCATGACTTGAGCATTTCCCCTTGTGGCGAACAAGTCCACGTTGGGTTTGCCCCAATGCTCGAAGATCCTTCGTAGAACTGGAGGGTTGAGGGACCATTCTGTTGGCAGAATTCTCTGTCTGCGAGACAAAGCATCCGCCAGAATGTTCAATCGGCCAGGAATGTGAGCTGCTTTCAAAACAACCGAGTAATTCCTGCACCATTGAATCAAGTGCCACACTTTGATACACAGTGTGGGTGACCTGGTCCCTCTTGGCGATTTATGTATGATACTACCGTTGAATTGTCCGACCGTATCAATATCACCTTGCCCCTGATCATCGGAAGAAAACTCTTCCAACACCAGTTCCACTGCCACCATTTCCAACAGATTGATATGCAGCTGACTCTCCAGGAGAGTCCATGTGCCCGAGACCTGGTGTTCTCCCAGGCAGGCCCCCACCCCTCCAGCTATGCATCCGTGTACACGGACAGCCGGGGGTGGGGTAGGTGCAGCGAAACCCCTACTAGGAGATTCTGACGCTGTTTCCACCCTACAAGATGCGATATTATCAGCTCCAAAACTGGCACCAGTTTTGACAGGGGTTCTGTTCTCTGTTTCCACAGAGACATCAGACACAACTGGATAGGTCTTCGCATTAGAGCAGCGTACGGGATCACTTGCTCCATGGAGACCATCATCTGAAGAAACCGCCTCGCCTGAATGTGGTTTCCCACTCGAAAACTCTTGAGGATGGCTAACAGAGACACCACTCTGGGCTCTGAAGGGTAAACCCTGCCCTCCTCGAGATCGAATCGCATCCCCAAATAAACGAAATGTTGAGTGGGCATCAACTCAGATTTCTCCTTGTTGACTATCCAGCCTAGATCTGAAAGTAACTTCAGAGTCAGAGCAGTATCCACGTTCAACCTGGCTGCAGAGTCTGCTTTGAGCAGCCAGTCGTCTATGTAGGTGTGTAGCGCTACTTTCTCTTCTCTGAGAAACGCTGTCACCGCAAGGACAACTCTTGTGAAAACCCACGGAGCTGTCGACAGGCCAAACGGGAGAACAGTAACCTCCCATACTAGATTCTGAAACGCAAATCTCAGAAACCTGTGCCAACTCCGGTTCATAGGAATGTGGAAATATGCATCTTTCAGATCGATCGACACACACCACATTCCCTTCCTCAATCCTGCCATTACCGACCTCGGTTTTTCCATCTGGAACCGAGGCGTATGGATAAACCAATTCAATGGCCTGAGATTGAGTATGGGTCTCCATCCCCCCGTGCTCTTGGGGACAAGGAACATAATTGAATAGAAGCCCGGAGTGTTCTGGTTCGCTGGGTTTATTGCTCCCTTCAGAAGCAAACCCGACACTTCGTTTTGAACGGCTTCTAACTTGTCTGGGTCCCGTGGTACGGGTGTCCAGACAGGTGCCAAAGACAGATTCTGCGGTGGAAAGTCCCACCACTCCGGCATGTACCCCTGGGATAACCATCCCGGGACCAGACTGTCTGATGTCACACCTCGCCAGGCCTCGATGAAACGCATGAGCCTTCCACCCACCATAGACGCCTCGACGTCTAACGGGGTTGTCCGGCTCGCGGTCCGCTCTCCCCCCCCCTTTCTTAACGAGAGAGAGAGAAGCATTTCCGTCTTGGCTCGGCAGGTATAACCGGCACCGCTGTTCCTGTCGCACAGATACGGTCCAGGCGGATATGAAGGGAGCCCTCGTACCCTCAGGTACGATCCGCTCCCTTCTTTCCACCCTTGGAGGACTTACCCTTACCCCTCCCCGCCTCTAGGGCGATCATGAGCAACAGTGGGGAGGGTAGGGGCCTCCACAACCTTCCTGGCTTTCTTAGCCGGCGGCGGCTGAGAAAATCCAGACGAAGCAGAAGTCGCAGTAGGCTTAGCTTTCGCCTTGCCTTTCTGCTTCTTCTGCGTCTTCGAAAGTTGGACAGCTAACGGTTTCCCTACAGCCCCTAGTGCGTGCGCTTGCCGCACTCGCTCCAGCTGTAGGCCTACCGCCAACCGATTCTGCGCAATGCTGGCAGTGTCCTCTAGGATGGCCCGCGCCTGGCCACCGAAGATGCTAGGCCTTGTCAGGGGTGTCCCAAGAAGACGCTCCCTGACTGCCGTAGCCGGATGCATATGGTCAAGAACCATTTGCCTCCTGGACTTTGTCACACGCACCTGCACCCTTGCCAGTGCATCCATAGACAGCACCAAGCCGTCATTGACGCACGAAAGCGCTACAGGTGGCACAGGGTGGCCTGCCCCCGCTTCAGCCCACACCGACTGAAGAAGGCGATACGATTGGTTGACAGCATTCATAGCTGCCCTCACACCCACATCGCATAGGGACAGGACTTCATCCTGGTGTGCCTGGGACTTGTCCACAAGTGCCGGACCGGGGCCACCAGCTCCAGCACTCTGAACACCCAGTACCCAGCGGTCATTCTCGGTGACCGACGGGGCAACACCATACCTGTCGTATTCCCCCCGTGGAATACGACCCCTCGCCTGCACCTCCATGGAGGCCGCAAGAAGCTGGCCCTTGTTCATGCGTTGTTTGCTATACATAGTATCAAGCAACACCATAAACCATGGATCCAGTCCAACAGACTGGATCAGGGCTGCGGGCAAGATCCCCGCCCCCACGGGCCGAAACGGATGCTCCACGATTTACTTTCGGACCGCCTGACCCCGCGTCAGACCCTGCCAAGTCCTTCTGGCAAGGAACGTAAGCATCATATCGACCGACCACACCGCGCAAACGTTACACCTACTGTCAAGACTACACTTAGTACAGTGGAAACAGACATGGTCCTTGTATAGAACCTGTACGATATGTGGCAATCGACACATGATGGCGGGGATGGCCTGGCCTATAAACCAAACCTACAATAAGCCAGCGGAACGAAACAAAAGTGGAAGGCAGATAATTAATTTTCAAATAATTTGACCATAAATTAACTGCAAACCCTCCCGCACCCCACCCCGCAACGTTACAGCAAAGATCGCATTGATTATGATGACAAGAACGAAGCGGGCATAATACACCCATAATTGATCCTCCAGGATGTATCACGGCTCCAGGAATCATATCGCATAGCATTCGGGGTATATTTACCAATCAATATAAATTATACTCCTAACGAAAGCCGACACGATATGTGAAGAAACAACAAAATGTAAACAAACTGCTGTAGCACACGGTAAAACCGCAGACCACGCATCACTCAAGAATTTTGACACCACCGATCATTGCAAACCGATCGTGATCAACCGTAAACTTGACCATTCCAAAGTTTTCTGGTACCATTTTTAGTACGCAGCACCCAGAACAAGATGCGCGAATTAATGAAAAAATTTTCTTCACATAAACATCCGAGCATCACGGATGTGACGTCACCCGCTCGGACCCTACGGAGAACGACATCAGCCGATATTCGTGTTAGAAATACCGTAGCAAACACCTATTTTCATATCTGCCGATCGCCTGTTGGGATTTAAAGAAGGCAATCGTCTGGCATATCACGTTGTTAGCACACGTTCCAGATTCTTTGGGGTCAGAAATTGGGACATGCGACACAACGAAATTTAGAGACCTAAGTCTTTTAACTATGGATAATAAGGAATAATACAACCTGGTCATCATTGGCGGTATTCTCCATTTTATCCAGTTAGATCCTTTCAAGAACGCACAAACTATCAAATCACAGTATAAAAGACTTAGATTTCTTTTCAAAAAACTTTAATCTTTCTCCTGCAAAAAAAATTGTGGACAGCTCTTGTCGCTATGCAAACAAGAATGAGCTCTATGGTAGACGGGTACTCGGCAGTTGGGAGCCGAGTACCCGGTTCCAAGGAGTCGGTAAAGCTTTCTAAGTCTATAGTCCTAGAGCCAGCTGTCAGGGCCAGCTGTGTATCAGAAAGTAACAGAATGGTGAGTATTGATCGAAGGAGAATGCCCAATCATGCACGTCCGCACCAACATATCAGTTCAACAGGTGCAGGATCCGGCTGCCAGTGAAGACCTGCTACAGGCTACGTAGTCAACAAGCAGAACAGGACTATGTAATATTAAGCTTTATATTCATATGCAATCAGCAAAACTACAAGCCATAGGCTTGTGTTCTGTCGATATGATGATGATGATGATGATGATACCCCTGTTACTATAGGTTTTTTCGTGACATCATTATTTTTAGAACGGGGGAAGCCTGGCCGTCAAGCGGCCACTGATGTGATAAATTAAACACTGATCTTGCTGGCTGTAAACCTTATCTTACACTGCATTAATCCTCTAAATAATAATTGTTTGGCGAAATATATTCAATTTCCACTTTATTTGTGTATGATATTGAGGGCAATGATTTATTTCCTGCTTTCATACCATGTTGGAACCAGTATTCATGCATCAAATGGCTTGCTTTGCTCATTCAGTCATTGTGTGTGTGAATGGCAACATTTGCGCTGTTCATGCTCAAATAAGTGTTTTAACGATGGTATGTTAAATTATACCTCTAGACGATTGAGAGCCAATAACTGTGTACATGTTTGGTTTGGGTGGGGGGGCGCTGATAGCAGATGGTTGTTAGTCTAAGTTGACTCATGTGAAAATATTCAGCAATGTTGTCATTTGTTTAAGTTAGTTTAATTATCCCTAGCTCACAGGAGACATAGTATGATAACAAGCTGGGTGTGTCAAATTTAGACATGCAGGAGCTGATTTCGAGGTGCAGATGAGATGGGTTGGGGTTGAGTGGGTTGGAAAGGGGTTTTATCCTGCATTTCTGGTGGTAGACAATTGGCCAGCTAAGGGCAGCACCACTGATTGTAAGAGTAAGTCAGGGTTACTATATGTATAAAAGTAAATAAGCTTAACTAACTTTGAATACATGTTGATCATGTTTAATTGTGTATTTAGTTACTTATTTCACCGACAGATGAAGAAGTATATTCTTTACGATATAAAACTTATTCTGTTGAATATTCTGAAATTAATTTGACTGGAAGCCATTGCCAGCAACAACTGCCAGCCAAATTAATTTCAAAATATTCAATAGTTTTCCTGTATTGTAGCATTGAAAATGAGATATGGGGAATTCAGCGGTGAAAAGGTTAATGAATAGCTACATGTCCTTCAAGGTTAAAAGTATGTGTCTGCCTTCTTCTGATCTCTAAAGTGTAAATGTGCATTTGTGTGAAAAAACTGAAATTTTCTTAATGATTGCCAATAATTGCTTCTGTAGTAGTATGTCTTGAAAGATGTCAATTTACCAATCCTCAGCATTACAGGGATAATGCTGAACAGATAGCCCTAGAGCCAGGTCCCACAGCCCCTGGCCCACAGCATATGGCCTCACCATGTTCACTCAGTAAATTTCACATCTTTTTCCAGTTGAATATTAAAATATACTGTAGTGATCAGCTATCTGAGTATGACTGTATTTAGTATTATTTTATTTACTGACTATTATACATTTTCAAGGTTGCTGCCAGGAAAAGAAATTGTCTTAGCCACAACCCCTCCCTCTACCACTCCACACATCATCTAAAACTTTTAGGGGGCCTAATGCTCCCTACCCCACCCTCTGTTTTTGTCACTAACCCCACAAAACACACAATTTGTGAAAATAACACTCATAAGTCTGGAGAGTTCAATAGTAAATTCACCAACGTGGCATGGTGGATTTAAGATTCTATTATGGGTTGTGTCCAAACTAGCAGTCATGGTCTGTGTGGGGTTCCCAATGGTGGTGGGGGTGGGGAGGGGTGTCATGCCCTTTCCCCTATAATAATTGGAAAATGAGATGTTCTGAGTAGTTTCCTGCATATTGATAAATTAATTTATAATCAAATTGAAATTAATCATTGTCAGCTCACTTTCTCACCCGAAAGGCCAAGTGAGCTTATGCCGTAGCGACCGTCCGTCATCCATCAACTTTTGCTTTAAAACACTACTCCTCATTAACCGTTTGGGCGATTTCAACAAAATTTGGGTGGAAGTACCCTATGGTCGTAGGCTCCATTCAGAACTTTGATTCATCAATTTTTTTGTGATAATCTGAGATTTTATGAAAAATGTACCAGAAATTGTCAAAATGTTTCTTCTCCTTACCATTCTGAGCGATGTCAACCAAATGTGGCTGATAGGACCCAATGATCATTGGCTCCAGAAGTTCCTTTCAGAATTTTGATTCATCAATTTTTTGGGTGAAAATCTTAGATTTTATGAAATATGTAGCGGAAATTGTCAAAATGCTTCTTCTCCTTACCATTCTGAGTGATTTCAACAAAATTTGGCTGAAAGGACCCTATGGTAGTTGGCTCCAGAACCCCTATTCAGAATTTTGATTCATCAATTTTTTGGGTGTTCAAAATCTTAGATTTTATGAAAAATTTACCAGAAATTGTCAAAACGTGGCTTCACCTTAGTTGCCTGACATATTTCAAACAAATTTGGCTAGAGTGACCCTATTACGGTAGGATAGAATATCTTATCAGAATTTTGATTGGTAAATTTTTTGGGTGGCCATCTTTTCCGAAAATTATCCATCATATCTATTTAAATCCAAATGGTTCAAATGCTAATAGTCCAGGTGAGCGCCACAGGCTCTTGTTTATTTACTGGGATGCAGGTAGGATTGGGGTGCAAAACCAACCTAAATATGGGGTACAGGGTTTTTCACTAGAACAAATTTTTAAATCTATGCACATGCACACCTACCAACCCCAAAAACCCCACCACCACCCTCCCCACCTCTCGCCTATGCACACACTGATAAGCATTATGACAGTAGGGCCATATATAGCCATCTTGGCCACATTCGTAAACATTATCTATCGAGCTGCCGCTTGTATTGGTACTATAGCCTACCAGGATCCACATGCACTGATGGGGTGGGGCGTTTCTGACATACCATCGCGGTAGTATTTTGCCTTCTAATGTGCATAGAATCAATAATATATTTCTAAAAATGCATAGTAAAATAGTATTTGATGTTAGAATTGTCAATTCGGTCAACTTTACCAGTAGAGCTGACGTAAAATTGCAATTTTCATAGCTTTGAGTAGCGTAAACGGCGGCAGTGTAATGTTGTTTACTCACAAAACAGTGAGCAGCTGGCTGTACGCTTGACGGCCAGTCATCTGCGAACGCGTGAAAATTACGTCATAAGGGAATTCCGTAAAACCTATTATAAACCGGCTCGCGGACCATACCTTCTGTGTTGTAGATTCCGAACTGCTGCTTGTAAATGTTGGCAATCAGATTTAAGCTGATCTACTCGTAATTTGGCATTTGATCTTCGTTGTATAGGTTCTTTATTCACCAACAAGTCCAGCCGTTCACAGTTGCTCACTACAATGTCAATTTTTGCTTGAACTTCATTTTCAGCGATGTGGACATGGTTGTGGACAGAGTTTCCTGACACTCGCTCTAGTTTTCCTAAATCACCTTGTACATCGTGTATTAATTTATTGGTTTGTTGATACAAGTTCTCCATATCACTGGTTCTCGTATTTAGCTAGAAGATCGTCAAAACATCGTCTCAGTCGTATTTGTGGACGTGTACAAAATGTTTCAATGAGCTGACAGCTAAACTTCCGGCGTTATTTGTTACTTGTTCTGTATATCCCGCCTCTCTGGTCTAGGTTGAAACGCGTAACCAGTTTTCGTATTTTGTGGTAAGTTCGAGTTAGAGTTAGGGTTAGAGTGACAGAGATGGACGAAGTTAAGCATTTTGCCTATTTTATGTCCATTTTGAAGTATGATACCCTATCCTACTGCTGGGTTTGCTTCCAAAAGGTGTCTAGAGCAGTTTTAAAGGCATTTACGGTTTTTGATTTGATCACATTTTCTGGTAGGTTATTCCATTCGTTCACAATTCTGTAACTGAAAAAATGTTGCCTGATTTGTGTTCGGCATCGAGGTTTGAAGAACTTTAGGCTATGACGTCGCTGTCCAGATCGTTCTACCAAAGAAAAAATTGTTCTGGATCAATGTTTTCTTTTTGTGTAATAATTGTGTATGTTTCTATTAGGTTGCCCCTGACTCGACGTTGTTTTAGAGTTGGTAGACCAAGTATTTTGAGTCATTCTTCATAAGTTTTGCTTCGTAATCCTACTACTAATTTTGTGCATCGGTGCTGTACTTGTTCTAAGTGGTTGATGTCTTTGACAAGGTATGGTGACCAGGCTTGTACACAATATTCTAGATGTGGGCGGACATAGGTTTTGTATAAAATAAGAAATGTTTCTCGGTCGATGTGGTTGAATGCTCGTTTGATTTGTCTCATGATATACATGGCTTTATTTGCTGCTTTTAAATTTTGCATAGTTGGTTTAAGGTAATTTTTTATCCAGATTCCTAAATCTTTTTCATGCTTTGTAATCTGCAGTGTATGTGTTTCGCTTTTGTCTTTCATGGTATAGTTATGCAATTGATTATTATGACCTAGGTGCATTTTCTTGCATTTACTGGCATTGAATTTTAATAGCCACTGGTCCGACAATCCATTAAGATAGTTTAGGTCGTTTTGTAATTTTTTACTATCTGAGTCGTCTTTAATGTGGGTCCAGAGTTTTGTGTCATCTGCAAACATTTTGATGTTGCTTTGAATATCGTCTGGAATGTCGTTTACATATACCAGGAATAGCAGTGGACCAAGGACAGAGCCCTGTGGAACTCCACTGTCACCACTTGTCCAGTCTGAGTAGTTTCCTCCGAAGTTTTTTATTGCCTTTTTTGAAGACAGGTGTTATTATTGCATTTTTCCATATTTTGGGGATAGTTCCAGTTACTATTGAAAGCTTGAATAGTATGTGTATTGGTTCCACTAAATTGCTGGCACACTCTTTTAGGCGTTTCGGGTGAATATTATCTAGGCCGGGGGCACTATCTGGTTTTAGTTTCTCTAGTTTTTAAGGATATCACTGCTTGAAATAGATATAGTTTTGATGTACTTTTGTTTATTAAGTCTGGCTGGAAACTGAGACATGTTATCACTTTCATCTCTTACAAAAACCGATTTGAAAAAATTATTTAAGAGATTTGCATTTTCCGTATCATCTGTAGTGACGGTTCCACCTTCTTTCTGCATGTTTGGTATTGCGATCTTGGTCTTCTGACATTCCCGAATGTAGCTATAGAATCTTTTTGGTTTATTTTTTAATTCTTTTACAAGACCTTTCTCATAATCTGTATGAACTTTTTTACATAAAATACTGGTTGCATTACGCTGTTTTAGATACTGATTGTAGTCTTCCCTCTGTCTACTAGTTTTGTAGGTTTTCCATAGCCTATGTTTTTCCCCGATGGATTTTAGTACTCCCTTAGATATCCACTTTGGTTTACTATAGTTTGACAGTTTGATTTGGGGGGTGGGGGGTACATACTTGTCAGTTAGAGAATTTATAATGTTTGCAAACAAGTTCCGGGCTGTGTCTATATCATTGATATCTATTTGTAATCCCAATCGATCTTTGAGAGTTCTTGATTAATCGATGCAAAATTAGCTTTCCATATATTGTATCCTCCGGCGATATCATTTTGTCTTTGTGGTGGAATGGATGAACAAACAAATGTGAACAACAAAGCAATGTGGTCACTCTTTCCTAAACCTGGTAGATATTCAATATGTTCAGCCATGTGTTCTCCATTGGTAAATATAAGATCTAGTATAGATGGAGTATGTCCTTCTCTGAATCGGGTGGGTTGGTCAATATGTTGTTTTAAAAACATTTCATTTTCTGGCATATTAAAATCTCCCATTAACAATAGGTGTGTGGCTTTGTCACGTCTTAACTTATCTAAGAGGTCAAGAAGGTTGGTATTATTAGTTTCTGGACTACTTGGTGATCTATAACAATTTCCAATGAGTATGGTTTCCCCCTTATTTAGCTTAATTCCACACCATACTGAGTCGTTAAATTCTGAGTTTGTCAGATCATCTCTGGGTGAGGCATTTAGTGATTCATGGCTTAACAGCACCCCCCCCCCCCCCTTCGTGTTTACGCGATCTTTCCTAAATAGATTATAGCCTTGTAATTTCACAACTACATCTGTTACATCTTCCCTCCCCCAACTCCTGCAGATACCTATGATTATTGGCTTTAAACTACACATACTTGCAGAAAATTCATTAATTTTATTTACAATACTTTGTGCATTGGCGAAGTAGCAGGGTAGGTTGGGAGATAAAATGTTTTGTGCTGTACATTTGCTTTTTGTCGTGCCTGTCAGAGTTTATTTATTATTTCGTTTACTATATTGCCTATTTAAACTAGTTTGATTTATAGGTGTCATTTTTGCAGGGTGTTCGGGTGGTGGGACTATGTGCGAAACATTTTTGGCTTCATTCAATTTCTGCTCGGATTTTGCAGTAGGGTATTCTCATTAGTTCTAGATATGTATGGTTGTGTTCTTAGGACAGGTGCTTCACATAGGTTAGTCAGGGCACTGAATCTGTTGTAAAGAGGGATTTCTGTGAATTGGGAAATGTGCTTTGAGGTTAAAAACCAGTGTTGCTCTGCCTCGCTCCAAACCGAAAATCCTCACCTTGCATGTGGGGATCATTTGTTATTCGGGTTGGCTGTAGTGATGTGGAAAGAGAGCTGATATAATTACCAGAGAGCAGAGCTAGGCCATCATAGTTCAGGTGGATTCGACAAATAAGTGTGAGTTGTTTATGAAGATGGCATTAACTTATTGTGCCAAAGAATTTAACATTGTTCAAGTTCAAGATTATTTATTTTGATATAGAATATACATTTACAGTTTCACAACAGGTAGTCCACCAAAGGCAGAGCCTATGTGGCGGTGAACCCCTACATATAACATATAACAACAATATATGACATAAGAATACTGAATGCATAAGGTTCATCATCATCATCTGTTGTGACGTTGGAGGCCCGTGCAGGGCCTATTGTCGATCTAGACAGTTCATACACTACAACTTAGGTTGCGCAGTGTGCGGATAATGGTTGGGGTTTTTTTTGCCCTTTTGCTTTTTAATGTTTTTGTGATTAGGCTATATATCACTAATTCAGTGATATTGACATATGTACAACTTTCGACTGAACATGTATGTACATATTTACATCATATGACCAGTAGGCCTAACCCACCTAGCTGACAGTTGGCCAATTAACAGTGGCAATATAGTTTATTGCTACTTCTGGAGTGGTAGGACACCCCCACCGTATCTCTTTGGTTGAGAGATTATATACAATTATTTACAATACACATGCAATGTTACATGGTTGGCTGGTAGGTCTAACCCACCTAATATCCATTAGGACAGCTTATTTGGATGGTAGGACAATCCCACCTTTAGTGTGGGCATGAATACGGCCATGGTTACCTTGTTGCCACCCTGTGCTAGTAGTAAGATACCCACTTAGCCTTTTTGGTTATGGCAAGATATACAAGTCTATTGGTGGCAGGCAGCGATGGTGATGTTAAACCACACATACACAGCTGTAGAGGTAAGACATGCCTACCTTACTATTGTGCTTGTGGTGTCCCTGGATGACACTTCACATGCCGTTCAGTTGCTAGTGCAATCCCTTCTGACCTGGTTGCTGATTGTGGATGGGGAATTTGGTGTGTTAGCTACAGACTAGTAATAGATCATGGGCCTGGACAGTGTTATACATTTCGCTTGTAGGGCTGACCCACCTCACCGATCGTTACGCTTTTGTTAAGGCTGTAGGCATTTCGGGTACATATGGAGTTGGGTAGGTAGAACATGCCCACCTTGTCCGCTCAATTGGGTTAAGAATCTATATTTGTTGCTCGTGTAGTGACTTATAGGGTTTACTAACGGTTGGTATGACAGTGTTGGTATGCTTTGGATTGTGGCTGTGAATCTGGTGTTATTGGTCAACTGGTAGGGCAAGCCCACCTGGTCTGGCCGCTTAGGTCAATGGGACATTAACTGGAGTGGTATTGCCGTGTGGCATGTGCTGACTATTGAGTTGATAGACTGGTTTCCTCGATGGTGGGATATTCTGGGAGGTCATGGCCTCTAAGCACGTCCGGAAGATCCACTGCATATAAGTATGCAGACCAGTATTTGTCTAGACGGTTTTTGAAGCAGTTTAATGTGGGTGCTAACACAACATCCTCAATGAGGGAGTTCCAGTTGTTGATGACCCTATTGCTGAAGGTGTGTGAACGTAGCGATGTGTTTTAGTGGTGCTTTTTTAGTTTGAGGCTGTACCCACATGTCTTAGTCGACTCTTTCAGGATCAGTCCATGAAAATATACGTTGTACATGTTGTGTAGGAACTTGTAGGTCTCAATCATATCACCTCTGATTCTGCGGTATGAAAAGCTATGAAGCTTAAGGTGACTGAGCCTACATTCGTATGCCATGTTGTATAGTCCTGGTACCAGTTTGGTCGCTCGCCTCTGAACGTTTGCTATCTTAGTTACATCGGTCTTGAATCTTGGGCTCCATATTGTGTTGGCATACTCAAGTAGTGGCCTGACCCGTGCTTTAAATAGTAGCTTAAACATTTCCCTGTCGAGGTAGCGGAAGGATCGTCTGATTAGGCCTACTACTTGGTTTGCTTTGTTGGCAGCCATCTCAACGTGTTTATGGAAGCTTAGTTTGTCATCATAGTTAACCCCAAGATCCTTCTCACTAGATGTCATTTCCAACTCAATTAATTGCTTTCCAGATTCGGATATGGTGTATGAGTATTCAGGGTGGCCTGTGCCCATCCTCATTACTTTGCATTTCTGTGGGTGGAATTTGAGCAGCCATCGTTCCGACCAGAGTTGTAACTCATCGATGTCCTTCTGAAGGGTATGACAGTCGTTTATAGAAGCAATTTCATGAAAGAGTTTGGTCAGCGAAGAGTTTGATGTAGCTGTGGACAACATCAGGTAAGTCATTGATGTATATAAGGAATAGGATAGGGTCCAGAACACTGACCTGGGGCACTCCACTTATGATGTCCGCCCACAGTGAATATGCTCTGTTTACACAGACTCTCTGATGTTGGTGCGATAGGAAGGCTAAAATCCACGCTGAGCTCTGGCCTTTGATTCCATAGCTATGTACCTTAGTAAGGAGTCTTGAATGCGGCACAGTATCAAATGCTTTCTGAAAATCGAAGTAAATTGCGTCGATGCAAACCTGTCTGTCCAGAAGTTTGGCCCACGTTTCTTATACTGTCAGCAGCTGTGTTGGGCAAGAACGTCCTGTTCTGAAGCCATTTTGCTGGTTCGTGAATAAATTGTTTGAAGTCATGTGGTCGATTATGCTATCTCTAACTAGGGATTCCAATACCTTGCAACAAATCGAAGTCAGGCTGAGAGGTCTGTAATTGTCAGCTGAATGCTTGCTACCCTTTTTGAATATGGGGTTGCATTACTGTGCCTCCATATGGCAGGTACATTCCCTTCAGCCAGACTCTTTGAAAAGATAATCCATAGTGGTAGAGCTAGTGTGTCACCAAGTTCCTTGAGCACCCTTGGGTGGATATCGTCTGGACCTGTGGACTTGCTAGTATTAAGTTAATGCAGTTTGTCCCGAACTTTGTCCACAGTCAGATTGAGCTCATGCAGGAATGACTTTACTGGGTGTTGGGTGCACTGGATGTTGGTGTCATCTTCTTTGGTGAAGACACTGACGAAGAAATCATTGAGCACCACAGCCTTTTCATTATCGGTTGTTGCTGATCCTCCATCAAAATCGAGGTCAGAGATACCAGTCCTTGTCTTCAATTTACTTTGTATGTATTTGTGGAAGGCCTTAGGGTTGAGTTTGGCTTCTTTATCAATTCTTTTTTCAAATTCTTTCATTGCCTGGCGCATGGCACGACAGGCTTGGTTTCTGAGCCTGCAGTAGTGGGCATAGTCATCTCTGTTGCAACTCTTATGAAATGTCCTCCATGCACCATTTTTGTCTTTGACTTTGGACAGAGCATTGGCATTCATCCAGGCTGGTTTTGCCTTCCTGTTTGGGTACTGGATGCGCTTTGGGATGAACTTTTCTTGGCCGTACATAAGCTTGTTGATTAGGAGGTCCCAGCTTTGATCGGTGTGTTTCCCGTGGAGCTCAGCTTGCAGGTTAGCATGTTATAGTCCTATATATACACATAGTTAACTGTCTCGCTGCCAAGCCTCTGCAGTCTACATTTTCCAAGGAGCCTACCTCAAGGTATGCTGAGTACCTCTAAAACAATTTGACCGAAAGTTGTCGGTGCAGAGTCATTGCCAATTGGAATTATTGTCCGGTGGATTGCAGCAGTCCAACAGTTAATAGATGTATGACAATTTACAACATATACTGAACCAAAAAAGTTTAGCAACACTGAGAATATTACTGCATAAATGTTATTTAACAAAAACAATAAATTGATTCAAATATGTTATTTAATTGCTAGGTCATTTTCCAATTTGAACAACAGTCTCTTGTTACTGTAATGCTAGCATCGCGCCTTTAACACAGCATCATTCAATGGAAGGGTCCAATTTAAATAATGATACTGAGCTGTCAATACCGGTTGTTAAGCACCTGATGTCACGAAGAGGAATCGCATCCCATTCCTGGAGCAGTGCAGCTTCCAGCTCCTGCACGTTGTGAAGATATAGATGCTTCTCACGCACCATATGGTCAAGAATGTCCCACACGTGCTCGATAGGAGACAGGTCCGGTGATCGCGCTGGCCAGTCCAACACCGGAACGTTGTTAGCCTCAAGGAAATCACTGGTGACCCTAGCTGAATGAGGACGGGCGTTGTCTTGCTGGAACATAAAGTCTGCATGATGCTGCATAAAAGGGATGACAACAGGGGCGACAACTTCTTCACAGTAACGTTGAGCCGTTAAATTTCCGCGAATCACAATAAGATCTGTTTTGCCATTTTCATGGATTCCAGCCCACACCATGACACTGCCGCCACCAAATCTGTCGTGCTGAATGATGTTGGCTGCATCATACCGTTCTCCTAAACGTCGCCAAACCCGTTGCCTACCATCCGCCACATCCACACAAAACCTCGACTCATCACTGAACAAAACATGGCTCCATTGTTGAGCACGCCATCACTGATGAGTTCTTGCTCATGCAAACCGATTCTCGATGTGACGTTCTGTAAGCGGAACAGCAACAAGTGGATGACAGGCATGCAGTCCAGCATCATGGAGTCTGTTTCACACAGCTTGTGCATGCACTATAGTGCTGGTAGCAGTGTGCAAATTACGGGACAGCCGCGGCGCAGTCTCAAACCTGTGACGTCGTGATGATGTCACTAAGTAGCGGTCTTCTCATGGTGTTGTTGCTCTCGGTCTGCCAGATCGTGGTCGGTCATTAATATGTCCAGTTTCCTGCTCACGTTGGCGAAGACGGGAAATGGTTGAGGCATGAACATTAAAATGTCGAGCAACAGCGTAAACGCTCTGCCCAGCAGTGAGTCTTCCCATTGCTTCATGGCGCTGATTTTCGGGTAGCCCTGGCCGGTGGCCCATGCTCAGTAGGGTAAACTTTTAAGCGTTTTCTGTTAACGTGCATTATCTGCTTTTGCAATATGGTGAATTTTTGCCTTCGCTACCCACCAATACGGGCCAGTGCATGAAAAAATGCATTTTCACATGCAGTAAGCGTGCGGCCAAGAAATGCAAGAAATGATTTGCTGTTCTTCATAATCAGCGAGACATTACATTGACGAAACATGCCTGGAAATTTGGTTAAAAATGGGCGCATAGTTTTAATACAACAAACCAAACTTCACCGTTGCTAAACCTTTTTGGCTCAGTATATTTACAGGGAAAGACACGACAAAGGGATGTGTGCTTATCTTGCTTAAGTTAATAATTCTATATTACATATTATTATTATCATTTACAAAGTATTAGAATTTCTTTAGGCTGTGATGGTAGTGGTAGTAGTTTTGTAGTTGCCATTGTGACAGATATTATTATTATTATTATTATTATTATTATTATTATTATTATTATTATTATTATTATTTGTTCTGGTGACTGGGTGCAAGTATTGGAATAAGTGCCATGATGGTGAGTGTTTTCCAGAGTTTAGTAGGTTTCTACAATCTTCTTTTTGATATTCTGCTTAAAAGACTGTAGCTTTTGCAGTTGTTGCATAGTAACACTTGCATTAAACCCCCTTTTGAGACGAAATTTGTATTCCTTTTGTTGCTCGCTTATTTAAAACATGGATACTACTCATAAACACAAACAAACAAACAGAACCCGTGGCCATCCCATTAGCCAAGATTTACAAAACATCACGAAGAACAAAGACTGTGCCTAGCGTCTGTATCTGCATCTGTAAGAATACTAGGCAAAATCCTATTGGACATCACGCCTAGGTGCGGGCCTCGTGAACATGGCTGGGTTGATAACATGCTGTTTATTTACAATATGAAATGATGATTAATCTGTACACTATTTACACATGTCTGTTCAGGTATGTTAGATCGTCGTCTGTCGGATGTAGGTTTTGAACTTCTCTACATCCGGAGCAGTGATTGTGTCTTTGACCAGGTTTTTCCATGTTGGTATGGTTCATGGGAAAAATAGACTTTGGAACTGGCTGACTAATGGTTGATATGGTTGTAACTTCCATGGGTGACTACGCCTGGTGGTGCCTACATTCGCCCACTGAGGGTGATACTCTGCTGGTATGGCTACCTCACCATGTGGGATTTTATACATAAGGACAATGGCAGTCTTTTTCACCGTTGTTCTAGGCTTTCCCATCCCAGTTGTTCTATCATAGCAGAAACACTCTCTCTTGGGTATCGGTATACTGCGCGGCTGGAGTCGAACCTTGCAGCCTTTCGTTGTACTGCTTCTAGCTGAGTTTTGAGGTCATTTGTTGGTGGATCCCACACTGTAGATGTGTAATCCAGTTTGGGTCAGACCAGTGTTTGGTAGGCTCACTTTTTGACGGATGCTGGACATGCCTTTATGTTTTTAGGTTTAGACAAAAAGGCCCTCGGGTAGCAGATAGCTAACATCGACGTCAGCTCTGATCCAAACGAAGTCCTAGCCAAAATACTGATATCTATGGAATCATTGGCTACGAGCACCATAGGTGTTCTAAAAAACAACAGAACTAGGTATACTGACGACCCTCTCGTAGTAAAACTGTCAGCAGAGCAGAACATGTTTCGGGCAGCCCGAGCCCTGAGAGTTGCTGACTACACACCACCACTAACTGTACACAACTCTGAAGGACACTTTATCGGGACTGACCAGGGCAAAGCCCAGGCAATTCGAGAATGGTTCAAGGAACAGTTCACTGACCATGATGATGAGCCCTTGCACCCATTTCCAGGAGACCCCACGCCATTACTAACACCAATTAATACAGCATAGGTTGAGAAGGCACTTAATGCCCCGAAAAATGGACGTGCATCTGGACCTGATGGCATGAGCAATGAACTATTCAAATATGCAAGTGACATTATCTCAAAACCGATCACGCACATAATCAATTCAGCTTTTTGCACCACCTTCCCATCGACGCTGTAGGCCAAGGCATCCTTATCACGCTACGCAAGCCCAAGAAGCCACCTGGCTGCCAGCCAATCTGCGGCCCATTGTGCTCCTTAACACCATATGGAAAATCCTATACAATGTTACTCTATGCCGCATCCAAGACAAAATCGACGACTTCACCGGATCATGTCAAAGTGACTTCAAACATGGACGCAGCTGCGCAGACATTGTATGGGCTCAACGCATACTTGTGTCGGTAGTCATGTCCAAACACTGAGCTTTCCATAAAAAGGGCATTGACATGTCACGAGCCTTCGACACAATTAAGCGCTCAAAGATCCTAGATGTATTATGCAAGGCCAGTTGCAATGAAGATGAGCTACGACTAGTGAGACTACTGCTTGCAGACACCAAGCTGAGAGTACGAGCCAAGTCGGTGAAGTCTGTAGAGTTTGAGACATCAATCGGCTCCCCACAGGGAGATGGCCTCTCCCCTGTTCTCTTCACCTGTTACCTGGCTGCTGCATTGAAATCCGTGCGGGAAAATTCCACAAGACCAAACCCCCCCCCCCACCCTGTGTCAATACTGGGCATGCCGCTAGAAATGGAATATGCCGACGATGTAGACTTTATAGATGAGGAAAAGAAACCCCTTGACGAACTTCTCCCAATAACTGCAAGCAAACTAAAAATTGGGAATCTCTGTGAATGAATCTAAAACAGAGGTCAGCCACATATACCTATCTACAAAGCATGAAACTAAAGAAAATGACGATCCACTCCGTGACGGCGAACCATGGAGGAAAAGTACAATCTTGGGCTCACTGCTTTGCAGTACTGCTGACATTGCTGCACGCTGCATCATGGGGAACATAGCTTTCCAGTCCTTCTGGAAGCTATGGATTCGTAGATCAAAGATGCCCTTGGTAAAAAGACTACGTTTATACAATGCAACATGCATATCCTTGATGAGGTATAACTGTAACAGCTGGGCAGCTCCAAAGGCAGCCCTAAACAAACTTGACGCCTGCCACCGCAAACACCTACGCACCATCCCATCACTGGACACCGATGGCCAGAGAGCATAATTTCCAACGATGCACTATGCAAGATGTGTAATACGCTGCCGCTGTCTGTAAAATTCGCCCAGCAAAGATGGTCCATGCTTGGTCAAATGCTAAGGATGCAGGAAGACACACCAGCACAGAGAGCCTTGGAACTCGCCCTACTCGGAGCCAGCAAATACAGAGCCAGGAGAGGACGTCATAGCATAAATCTGCTAAGCGTGCTACGAGGTGCCCTCAAGAAAGCAGGATTAGGTACACTCAAGTCAAGAATCGCCCTGAGGAAGCTATGGATGTTGGCTGAGGACAAGACACAATGGACAAAAGCGAAGAAGGACTGATTGCAGCTGTAGGATGTTTCTACTACTACAGCCACAGAATACAGTAACCATACATATATCATACAAGCCAGGTCATACAGGTGGCCTGCTTCCCTGGCGCATCTATTAATGACATAAGAACTGTCATTAATAGATACACAGGGTCAGTCCATCCTGAGAAACTGATCCTTAATATAGGTATCAATGACCAGAACAGTCCACTCTCAGACACTGAGACTCGACTGAGATTGATGTTCAGCATGATAAGGAAAAAATTCCCTAAAACTATGATTTATTTCAGCCAATTAAACTTTTCAGCTACCTCGACCCCCAACCAGAAGGACATTCTTGAGGCAATTAATCGAATTGCAGAGTCCCCTAGGTCCAATGTTACTGTCATACCATGCCTGCCAATCGCAGATTTCAGTGTGTGTCGTGACAATATACATTGGACTGAGGGAACTGCTAACACTATCTATAGCAATTGGCTAAATTTTCTTAATTTAAACTAGATTCGGGTCAAGGTAGTTGCCACCAAGAAATTGGAGTAATATTGTCAACCTAGCTGGTTCTCAGTTAAGCGAAACCGAAAAATCGCTGCTTAATTTTGGATTAACCTTTGTACCAACTCCGAAACCCAAAATTGGTTTGGATGCAGATTTAGAAAATGGCCTTATTGAAACTGCTGAATTTGGTCACCGCATCAAATTGGCAGATTTTTTCGAAACTCAAATAGCAACATTCCACCATTCATTGAGAAAACAGGCTGGGCACCAGTCTGAAAGGCAATGACTTTGAATTTGCTGGTGAAATTTTCCAACAAATTTGTGGCTGCGCAATGGGTAAGCGTTTCAGCCCAGGTTTTGCTAACCTTTACATGGCTGAGTGGGAAAAGGAAGCACTCAAAAGGTGTCCAAATCAGCCACTCATTTACCGCAGGTACCTGGATGACATTTTCATGATCTGGCAACATACTAAAGAAGCATTTAATGGATTTTTAGCCATTCTGAACAATCATGATCCGAATATCAAACTAAAAGCTGAAATTGATGAGATGTCCGTAGATTTCCTGGATGTAACCTTATACAAAGGTATAAAGTATGAAACAACTGGTTACTTAGACTACAAAGTTTATTTTAAGCCAACCGACTCCCATCAACTACTGCACAAGAAATCATTCCATCCACCGCATACTTTCAAGTGACTTGTAAAATCACAAATAATCCGCTTTCATAGAAATTTGAGTGATAGGAAAAACTTTGAATCATCATGTTCGACCTTATTCAAAGCTCTCAGACCGAGAGGGTACTCTTCTCGGTTCCTACGTAAAATAAAGTCTGAAACTTTGCGTAATTTGGAACTCATTCCGGATAATGCCAGAAATTCTCGGCCTACCAAAATTTGTCATAATCGTCTGATTGTAGGTGAAGGAGGATCTCGGAAATGCGAAAAGAAAAGGTGTAAATTGGATGGTTTTCTTCCTTCCCAGAGTACATTCACAAGCTTTCAAAACAAAAGCAAATTTCAAATTCAGTCAATTTTAGATTGTGATTCTAAAAATGTCATTTATTTAATTTCATGCAAATTGTGTCAAAAGCAGTATGTCGGCGAAACTAAAAATCCACTAAGATGGCGTGCAACTAGACACCTCTCAGATATTAGACTAGAGGAAGACACACATGTGGCTGAACATTTTAATCTTCTGATCATTCAGTCCCTCGTGACTTTGAAATTATGCCTATCGAACAGCTACCTCTTTCAGACACAACAGAGGAAACTGATAAACAAAGAAAACTAAGAGAATCATTCTGGATTAAACAATTAGAAACACAATGGCCTAGGGGCATAAATTCTGACCCAGGCCTCTTAGATCAAAGAGAGATTATCCCATTTACTCTCACATACAATCGGAAAAATGTTGAAATTGCCAAAATCCTAAAAGATGAATATCACAACTTACAGGACAATCTCAGACAACCTTTCAACAAGCGCCCCGTAATTGCATTTAAGGAAAATTCGAATCCATGTGACATCTTAGTAAAAGCCAAACTGAAATAGGTTTTCAAAAATACCACTCAGTGATTTATCATTGTGTGATAATTAGGCCATATGGTGTCTCTAAAACAAAATGACAATCTCAAGGAATAAAATAAACAAGAATATTTTCAATTTTGAAAATTCTGAGCCAGTGCGTTTGACAATATCATATACATACATACATAGGAAGCCAAGTATTCTATGTGCTGCTGATGTTGATTTTGATATGTGGTTATGCCATTTCAGTTTATTTGTTAGCTCCACGCCAAGGTATGGTGTTGACTTTTTATCTTGTAGCCGTTCACCTCCCATTGTGTAGTATGTGGTGAAGTTAAATTTTCGCTGAGTAATCTTCATGATGTTACATTTTGCACACATTGAACTTCATCTGCCATCTCTCCGTCCATTCCATAAGGGTGTCTAGATCAGCTTGTAATATGTGCTGATCTTCTTGTGAGTATATGGTTTGGTATAGGAGGCAGTCGTCAGCAAACAGTCAGATTGTGGAGTTTAGGTTATCAGCGACGGCATTGATATAGACCAGGAATAAGACTGGGCCTAGAACTGATCCTTGTGGGACTCCGGCTAAAACTTGTATCTGAGCAGGAACCTTCTATGATGACCTTTTGTTCTCTATCCTCTAGGAATGACCGTATCCAGCCAAGGATGTTACCTTGTGTGCCATAATGATGTAATTTAAGGAGCAGTCGTTGGTGTGGCACTTTATCGAATGCCTTCGCAAAGTTAACTACTGCCATATCTACTTGCTGGCATTGGTTCAAGGCTCTTGCAAGGTCATGAGTCATTAGAGTGAGTTGAGTTTTGCAGGATCTATATCTTCGTAAGCTGTGTTGGTTTGGATGGAGGTTGTTGTCCTCGTCCATGTGCTTCATTATTTGACTGGCTACGATATGGTCCATTACTTTTACACGTGACTGATGTTAATGAGACAGGTCTGTAATTTCCAGTTGTTGTACGATCTCCTTTTTTGTATATAGGTGTTACATTTGCCTTAGTCAAATCTGATGGTATGTTCAGGTCGATTAGTCTTTGCTGAAAGAGAGAAGCGAGAATTGGAGCTACTTTGGTTGATGTTTCCTTTCAGATTCTGGTTGGGAGATTGTCTGGCCCTGATGCTTTTGCTGGATTTAGTCGTTGTAGGGCCTTCTCCACACCAAGTACTGTAATATCGATGTTGTGGATGACCTTATGTGGTGATGGTGGTAGGATTGGCACTGTGGTGGTGTTTTCCTTTGTGAACACAGATGCGAACTGTTCATTCAGGGCTGCTGCTTTGTCCTATGGATCAGTGATGATCTGTCCATGTTGTCTAATGGCACTGATTCCTATGTTGTCTTGCCGTCTACTTTTGATGTATCGCCAAAACTTTTTGCTACTTTGATTATTGTCTGGGTCAAGCATTTTGTGGATATATTTTTGATATGATTCTTGCAGCATCTGGTGTACTTTTCTGCGCAACATTTGGAACTTGTTTGCATCACATGTTTTCCCAATTCTTCATGATCTCTTGTAGGCTCGATGTTTCTGCTTAATGATCTTTTTTATTTTTTTAGTGATCGATGGAACATTGTGATGTTTTCCCAGCTCTTTCAGTGGTCTGTTTTTTACATTGTTTTGGTGAGAGTCTTTAAAGAGGAGCCAGTTTTCTTCGACACTGTGATTTGCAGGGATACAGTTGAAATAATCTATCTGCAGTTGTTCAATGTCTGTGCTGATTGCTTGCCAGTTTGCTTTGCTGTACTCAAAGATCTTCCTGGGTGGTGGTTTTAGGATCTTCGGCATCGTCTGGAAGGAAGCAAGAACATGGACAATATTCAAGAAGGGATACAAAAAGCAGGCCGGGAACTACAGGCCAGTGAGTCTCACAAGTATTCTGTGCAAATTCCTAGACGTTATAATCAGAGACCACATAATGAATTACCTATTGGAAAAACAAAGCCTTTAATCAAAATCAGTTTGGGTTTATCAGCGGACGATCAACAACATTAAAGCTCCTGCATGTCCTGGATAAATGGACAAAGGCAATCGATGAGGGCCATACCGTTAATGCCATTTACTTAGACTTAAAGAAAGCCTTCGATACCATTCCGTATAGGAGACTCATGGACAAAATGCTGGCATATAGAGCAGATGATCCAATTCATGGTTGGATCAAATCATTTCTTATCAACCGAAAACAGCAAGTGACCATCGGTGGTGAAGAATCTAGTTTGATGGATGTAACAAGTGGGATTCCCCAAGGCACAGCGTCTGAATTAGGCCCTCTACTTTCTGTCATCTACATAAATGGTTTGCCAAGTCATGCAATGTCAGATATATACGTATTCGCAGATGACACGCAGATTTTAGAGCAATTATTAAAGAAGAGGAGCATGCCCCTTTACAAGCAGACTTAGGTGAGCTCGCTGAATGGTCAAACACTTGGCTTCTGTGCTTTCACCCAGATAAATGTGTCAACGTGAGCTTTGGGCGGATGAAAGCAAAGGGACGCAATTATCACATTATTATCACATTATTGCTGATACAAAGACACATACCATAACAATATCAGAACAAGAAAAGGATATAGGTGTCACTATAGACGAAGGCCTAAATTTTGAAAAGCACATTAGTGAAAAGGTCAACAAAGCAATTAGTATGTTTGCAATAATCAGACGTGCCTATGTTAACCTAAATGAGAAGACGTTTATACCACTGTATAAGGCAATGGTTAGAAACCACCTGGACTATGCAGCATCGGTGTGGAGCCCATTCAGAAAAAGATAGGTAACACCAATAGAAAATGCCCAGAGAAGAGCTACGAAACAGATACCAGGCATAAGGGAATTATGTTATGAAGAAAGACTTGGGAGACTTAGACTCCCAACACTGGTTTTTAGAAGAGTTCATTGGGGCATGATTGAAGTTTTTAAGATACTGTGTGGTATCTATGACATGGAAACATGAGATATGTTCACCCTAAGAAATGTTGTGCAACGAGATGAGGTTAGAGGGCATAATAGGAACATTTTGCAACCAAGGGCAAAGTTAGAATTGAGGAGAAATTGTTTTGCAGTTCGGGCTGTAAAAGTCTGGAACAAGCTGACAGAACATGTTGTAGAAGCACCACCGGTCAACACATTTAAGAGTTGCCTCGACAGACATTGGAAAGATCAACCATTAATATATAACTACACTGTACCATTAGAATCCGGAGGCGACAGAGCACCGTATTATGATGATGAAGATCTTACCAGAAGGAACCTACGTAAACCTAAGTAAGTAAACTTAAATTAATTAAATAAATTTGATTCATCATAATATCACCAGTTTTCGGTTTTTTCATCTTTTTCGGTTTTTTATTTTATTATTTCAGAGGCTAAATTGATCTCTGTAACGATCTCGATTATATTGATCACTGCTTTCCACGGTCATATCTTTGTGGTAGCATCAAGTGACAATAAAGCGTAGTAGACCATCATAGAACAAACTAAATCAACCTCGGTAACGGTTCCGATTATATTCGTCCCTGCTTTCCACGTCCGCAGTTTTGTGGTAAGCACGGGGTGACGCTGGCGTAGAGAACAACATGAATCTGAAACTGTTCACCACCATCCTGTTATGTATTTTCCAACTTCCATTGCCACCTAACAACACAAACTTTGAAACCAGTCCCCATTGGGCTCAACACAACCGCGCCCAGTCAGTACACATCAAAGACAGTACACTTATTCCTAAACAGCGCTAGGCTATCAGCAAGAAATACCCAGAGGTACTCAGACCCAAAAAGTTCTAAGCATATCTTCGTATTATTGATCCTCGTCGGTGGCATTGAACAAAATCCTGGACACAATAGAGGATGTGGAGTATGCAAGAAACTAGCAAAGAAACCAGACAAAGCAAGTCAGTGTGATGATTGTGACACTCCTACACACGTTTCGCAGATGTTGACAGCAAAGCATATAAAGTTCTGCAGATATCGGAGGACAAATGGTACTGCCCAAACTGGTCTGCATCATGTGGCCTTTGTGCAGAGAAGGTAACAAATCGGACTCAGCAGTAGAATGCGATTCATGTAAGATATTGGGTTCACAGCAAATGCTCACAAATCTCTGATGAAGACTGTAAGGTAATGCAAACGACAAACTGTGCCTGGATGTGTCCAAACTGTGACAACATCAACCTTTGAAATTAGTAGCCGATTTGAAGCAATTATTGAATCACCATGGCCGAAATCTGTCAAGAAGGATAAAACAGTAAAAACAAAACAAATCACCATGGTATCAATCAACATAAATAGCATCTGAGGAAAAAACTTGAAATACAGTCATATCTATCAACATGCGATCCAGACATCGTAGCCTTTCAAGAAACCAAAATAGACAAATCAGTAGAGTGAAATGAGCTATTTCCACAGGAATTAGGCTATGATATAATCAGAAATGGGTGGGGGAGGGATTATTTATTTAGTGAAGCAAATTTTAGAATCATCACAAGTCTACGACTTAGAAAACGGTTCAGAATCAGTATGGGCAAAATTGTCAATAAATAGACAAGACCACTACATCAACAGTTGGTAAAGTAACTATAGACCTGTTTCCCTCACATGCATTTGCTGTAAGATGCTGGAACACATCATATGCTCTAATTTAATGAGCCATTTCGAACAAAATAACATCCTAACCCGCCTTCCGAAAATTTCACAGTTGTGAAACTCAACTAATTAATGTCATCAATGATTGGGCTTCATCCGTTGATAAACGGAAACAAGTGGACATTTTTATTCTCGACTTTGAAAAGGCTTTTGATACTGTTCCACATGCACTTTTGAAATCTAAATTACACAAATATGGTGTGTCAAAAGACATACAAAATTGAATTGACCCATTCTTAACAGGTCACAAACAGTGCGTAGTAGTAAATAGTGCCAAATCAAACGTTGCTGACGTTGTTTCTGGAGTACCTCAAGGAACCATTTGAGGCCCATTACTGTTTTCAGTCCACATAAATGATATAGTCCAGGAGATTTCCTCAGAGATCAGGCTATTCGTTGATGATTGTGTACGCTACCGTGAAATTAATGACCCCACGGATTGTGAGGCACTCCAACAAGACATAAACATGTTAGGTAACTGGGCTACCACTTGGGGAATGTGCTACCAATCAGTAAAAGGCAACATGATGAGCCTAACCAGAAAAAACAAACCATCAAATTCGACTACACGCTAAAAGGAATGAACCTAAGCTTTGTTTCATCAGTAAAGTATTTGGGCATCAACATCACCAATGACCTAACCTGGAACAAACATATCACTGAAATCTGCAGCAAATCATACAGAACCTTAGGACCATTACAGAGAAATTTATCATTCTGTTCCCAAGAAATCAGACTTCAAGCATACATGGGACTGATTAGACCAGTTCTGGAGTATGCAAGTACAGTTAACTGGAAACCCTAAAACTCCCACCGTTGTCAGACAGAAGGAAACAAAACCATCTTATCTTGTTCTACAAAGGTCTAAAGGTCTACAGCAACAAGCAAAAATATCATTAGACAGTCTACAGACTCCAATTCGGAAAAACAAAAACATGCACAACGGCCACTTCAACCAAATTTACACAAGAATTGACGTCTTTAAATTCATCTTTATTCCAAGTACGATAAGGGATTGGAACAAACTATCACAGAATCTTCTAAGCAGTTCAGAAAACTCTGCAAATCCTACAAATAAATTTACCGAATTAATCAGAGGCAAAAAGCATGTCTAAACCAGCTACTTGACGAATGCGCGGCAAAAATAATGTCCTTTGGATGTTTTGCCATAACTTATCAAGATCAAGGTGAACCACCAGTCAGCACTGCAGTCTTAACCGATAAAGAGTTTAAAGTTAAAGGTAAAGATTCTTGCCGTGTCAGTGTGATGCCATGTCTTCTCAGTTGGGCTAAATACAAAGAGTTAAAATGACTAGTCCAAAAGGAACTCCGCCAAGCCTACTGGAAAAGTACAATGTCTTAACCATCAGCAGAAATACAAACATCATAATGAATAACTAGACACTATATGACCACACACTAAAATCACTACAGAGCATGAAATACCTTGGTTGCCATATTACATCTGATCTATGGTGAGGTAAACAAATCAATGACATCTGCAACAAAGCCAACCATACCATCGGATTACTAAGGCGTAAACTTTTTTTTTTGAGCAACCAGTAAAGAAAAAGCATACAAAACTCTGGTAAGTCCCACAAGGATAAGTTCTATGCCAAATCCTATTCCTGGTCTGTATCAATGACATCGCTGATAACCTGAACTCCATGATCTGAATGTTTGCTGACGACTACCTCCTATACTGAACCATACACTCACAAGAAGATCAACACCTACGACAAGCTGATCTAGACACCCTTATGGGATGGACGAAGAAATTTCAGATGAAGTTCAATGTGTCAAAATGTAACATCGTGAAGGTTACCCAGAGAAAATCGAACTCCACCACATACTGCACAATGGTAGGTGAATGGCTAGAAGACAAAAAGTCAACACCATACTTTGGCGTGGAGCTAACAAATAAATTGAAATGGCATAACCACATATCAAAATCAACATCAGCAGCACATAGAATACTGGGCTTCCTATGCAGAAACCTAAAGGCATGCCCACCATCCTTCAAAGAGCGAGCCTACCAATCACTGGTCGGATCCAAACTGGAATACACATCTACAGTGTGGGAGCCACCAACAAATTACCTCAAAACTCAGCTAGAGGCAGTACAACGAAAGGCTGCAAGGTTCGTCTCTGGCTGCCAAGTATACCAATACCCAAGAGAGAGTGTTTCTGCTATGATAGAATGGCTGTGACGGGGACACCTAGAACAATGGCGAAGAAAGGCCAATGTTGTCCTCATGTATAAAATCCTACTGAGGTAGCTATAGCAGTAGAGTATCACCCTCGGTGGGCGAATGAAGGCACCACCAGGCGTAGTCACCCATGGAAGCTACAGCCATACCAACCATCAGTCAGCCAGTTCCAAAGTAAATTTTTCCTGTGAACCGTACCGACATGGAAATAACCTGGCCAGAGACATAATCACTGCTCTGGATGTAGAGAAGTTCAAGACCTACATCTGACAGACGACAATCTAACATACCTGATCAGACATGTGTGTAAATAGTGCACAGATCAATCATCACTTCGATATTGTAAATAAACTGCATTTTATCAACCCAGCCATGTTCACAAGGCCCGCACCTAGGCATGATGTTCAATAGGATTTTGCCTAGTAGGACAGGGCGCTGCATGGGGTTTTACACCTATCCACATGCCTGAGTGCGGGATCGAACCTGTAAGATTTTTGGATTTGATTCTCGCATTAGAGGTGAATGCTCTAGACTTTTGCGCCACGCAGCCCCAGCAGTTTAAACTTGATGAGCAAAGTTTTTATTAAGTTTTTAATCTTCCCAGCTATCTAAGTAAGATGATATCATGCTCATGCAATGCCGCCAACTGTGCTCCGTCGATGATCCAATTGTGGCATCAATAGCGCTATACACGCCACACTAAGACCAAATTCTAGATAGGCCACATGCATATCATCTCAGCCTCCTTGCCGCCTCCCTGTTGAAAGCCTGTTAAGTTTGAAAGTGACAGATTCAACTATAAGCTGTAGCAATCACATCCGATGATAATTATACAACAATCCTAGCAAGGACGTCAAACACAGCCACGTGATATATACAAAATGAATGTCAAAATATTTTGCCAACATTTATGCTACTGTAGCTGCACGTTGCACTGTCTGACCTTCGCAGTGATGCATCAGTAAACATTCTGGACAAGAATGGTTATCAAACTCTAAATAATCACCCGCCATTACTGCGTGATCAGACAAACCACTTCCGGTTTGTTGCAAATTCAATGCAGGGATAGAAACAAAACAAAGGATTACAAATGCGGGCTTCTATGTGGTTGAAGGCGCTAGTGATTCATTATTAGGTTACGACATAGCCAATGAATTGGGTATTGTACAAATATTGAACAAAATTCAGGCTAGTGATTGCAAGCCTGACCAAATATCACAGTATCTTTCCTTGCTTAGTGGGATAGGGAAGTTGAAAGATACAAATTACACATTGATACGTCAGTACAGGTGTAGTTCGGATCGACCAGGCGGGTACCGGCCGTACCAGCCAAGCTGGGTACGCGCCGCCCGTCCTGGATTCGTTCCCTGAACGCGCCCCCCTGGGTAGAGCCATAAGCGTATATGGGCCTATGAGAGATCGCGTTATAAAATCGACTAAGTTCGTTAAAACGCACAGTGCGCATACGCACGTTTAGATGCTATTTTTGATAGAGCATGTAGTTTACGACCAAGATAGGATGACACTTTTAGTGTACCGAGATGGTACCTTGTAATTCTTTTTAATTACCTGTTCCCGCCGAATCTGGCATTAATCAAAACCAGAATTCGACGGGCTTTTCAAACCTGTAAACCATTTCAGAATCGGTTAAGAAATGGCTGAGTTATCCACAGAAAACACTTCTTGATTATCTTCAAAATAATGCCGTGACGTCATACCCACGTGGACGCAGAACGTCTATAATGTTCTAGAACATTCGACTGTGTTATTATTAGCTGCACGCCGATTGGCTGTTGCTCGAACGATGATTGGTTGGAGCCTGCGCCTGTGACGTCATGAGTAGTATAAAAGGAGACGCGATCCAGAGATCGAGAGCATCCTCGGCCAGGGGCCGAATAGGTTGGACTGTACCAGCTACTATCGACAAGACACAGATCACTTCACTTTCTGTCGGTTTTTCTCCCGTAGCTAGCAGTATCCAACCCACTGCACTAAAACAATTTTGTAACTCCCGTCTTGCGGGAGCAATTTGGAACTTTTTAGTTATTGTTCACGAATATCAAGAGCTACTTCGGAACACGAACTTGCGGTGAGGCCTTCATGGCCTAAAAATATGATTCTACAGATGTAGAGGTAGCGATGTTCTTTGGTGGATGACTCGCCGGATCTGCTGGCCATGCCTAAAAGTGGTATTTCAAACGACGACGCACCAATTGTGTGGGTTCTTTCGACTTTCGACCGTAGCAAGGGAACTCTGCCCAGTGCGTCTTCAGAGCTGGTTGACGTACCCAGCACTGTGATGCTTTGTTTTGTATCTTCATCTGCATCTGACAACCCCCGCCATGGACATTCTTGCGGGAATCTTGTTTGCGGACACCAGCCTCCTGCGGGAACCAGCCTGCGGGAACTTTCTAGCTTCCGGAGAGCGCATCATCTCACGTCGACTACAGATCTACGTGTCAATTTCAGTGACACGGTAGCCTAACTTGGGAATGACTACCAAGTATTCAAGTAACTATACTTCACCGTTTAATTATTTCTCTATATAGGTTTTGTTAATTATCTCGTATCCTTACTAATGGTTCCGATGACTAAAAGGAGCCATAACGGTCCTAGGACCAAGAGTTATAATTTCTGTATTTGTTAAATAGTTATTTTCATTTTCCTCGATGTGTTACCAACCGCACTATAATAGGTTCGTTGACCTGTACTAATATATCTACCGTAATCATTGGCCATCTGTTAACTTGTTTTAGTATAGAAAATATAGGAATGCAGTGCACGTAGGAAACACTATACAGCAACATTTATATATGCAGCACTTTCTCCCACCACCAACAATTTTTCACTGAGGTCGCTGTCCGTGCTATAACTCTGTTTAGCCCGGCATGCTACCGACTAAACCTTTTCTATTCAGCTCGATAGGATAGGTTCAAAATGATTAGAGTCACTTTCTTCATTACATACTGTGTAATATATTCTTCTTTTCCGGCAGTGCGATAATCTAGCCCCGCACTCCGGTAAGACTCATAACTCCAAGATTTTGTCCCTCTTCATATTCCTCTTAGCCATGTGACTTCTTAATTGTTTGGGTGTCCCTATCCACACCATGGGCTGATCCGACTCTGGGAAACTATTGGGGTTTCTGAGCGGTGATGGCTACGGTGCGGTATCACATACACCTACCCGCGTATCTTCAGATACTTAGTAGATAGTACTTTAAGCCAATGTAGGAAAGCACTGCGAAAACATGTATTAATTATTATTATATTTACTGATAATCCTCCCGCACCGCAGTGCAAAACTGACAACTTGTGTATAAACCTAACGTCAGGTTAAACGGTTAGTTCCATAGGACCCGGTGACGGGAGAGATACGTATACTCACCGAATTCTGTTTAAATGTCTGGGCATGATATTTATATCTGCCATGCCCTTACGGGAAGGACATTCACGGTGTGCATCCCTCTCTCTTACCCCCCACCATAACGATAGGAGATATGGCCTAACAATGCTTCCGTGAAACGTAAATCATGTCCTGTAATGTTTCATGTGGTTGCAAGGCGAAATGTCCGGATTCTCACCCAGTTCGGAGATCCCGCTAAGTAACATGTATGAGCGCTGTCTGCAGTATTGATGTCCTTGGGCATCTGTTCTCCGTGACACCCATGTCTAATAGCTCGGTAGTTATAGGCCATTTGCGGCAGAAAATAATTCTTGTTCTGAAAACAACTAAACAGTGGATTAAGTAGAGCAGAAGGTCCGCAGAAATAAAGCGGCAACTACTAACTCAGCATATTAGGAATCACATAAGATGGTGACAAAGGAATCCATCGGGAATCTTCTGTCTCGTCTTCATGTAAAACAGTACGCACCCCTATAGTCATAATCTCACATGATATGGTCTTCTTCTTACTACAGCATTTTTGTTTGGAATATTAGAGTGGGCCCATTTTTGCTTGCTACTCTTCTCCCACTTTACGCCGTGGCAGCACCTTCCCGAGACAGAGGCCCGCGCGAGGCACTTGCCTCTCGCAAGGATTCAGTGACGACGGTCCATGCCACGATAATACTCCTTATCCTAACTTGCACTAGGAGTAGTGCCCGCGTGAGACACATCCCTTTTCGTCTAAGATATTCTTCTTCCTTTCAGCTTAGAGGTATAATAACTTATATTAAGTTAAATGGCTATGTCTAGTGTACGGGAGCCTCCCTTGCGGGGATACCTCTGTGGGCCTACGAGTCTGTGTGGTACCTCCGGGAGCCCCATGTTTAAAAGTTCATCTACCTGCCTCTATGTCTTGTATTTTCGTATGCTCTTATTGTAGTTTTATCTAGCATATTTTAGGTAGACACATTGTATAGACTTATATTTTTAGGTCACCAAATCAAATCTTGTAAGTCCATAGATCACGAAATTGCTATGGACAGGCACACTGGTGACCCAAACTCTTGGGATGAGACCGTTGTGTTTAATGTTCGCAACAATGGTCGCACGGCCCCCACCGGAACGATTGAGTTCCATCGGCCTTAGGAGCCGGTTTTTGTTTTCCGCAGGTCAGTCTCGTTCAGGGTCCATCACCCCGAGACCAGATGCTAACCAGCGTCGTCAATCGTCATGCACTTACGGCGAGGCGGGTCGACATGAGACATCGGAACGACCCGACACCGCCCGGCGAGCTACAGGTGGCACCCGATGTGGGGCTCGAAGAACAACAGTAATAACATGCAGCGAACTCACGCCCACACCATATAGTGAGCTCAGTTCAATCCCATCTCCATTCAGCGAGGACTCCCTTGATCAAGAGGTAGCCTCATACGACGGATTTTCAGCACATATGCTCACCGAATATGCCAGAAATTTGGCGGATTCAAAACAACTCCACACTATCATCTGTTTTTGCCTGTTAGCGATGGCACCTTTCGGGATGCCTCACAGGCGGGAATGGAATTCAGAACCATCTTGGACGTCCACGACAGGCCAACACCACCAGGGTCGAATCGTGGACGACTCCGACAAAGACCCGACTATGGGCATATCTACAGCCCTTCAGACTACTATCATTCACCTGTGTCATCTATGGAGACAGTATGGCCGGGTGATAATCCACCACATAGAGAACCTCCCACACCGCCCCCTTCTAGCAAAATGCTTAGTCATGCCACATATCATAACCATCAACCACTTGCGCCAGCGCCATATGAGGAACAACAGCCCTCACCATGGGAGGAACGACCGCACACTCTCCACCGCAATCCACCTTCCGTTCATAGACCCATGCCGGTCTATAGGTCAACCACCGGGGTGGACTCAGTTAATTGGAGTACGCATGTCCTCGCTCCTCGGCATCAGCATCGACGAGATACACCAACACCACCCCCACCAAGACCAACATCAGTACAATCCGCCAACTCTCAGATATCCACACCACCCGGATTTCAACCCCTATACTATTCCCGCGGTTTTGGCCGAGTCATACTCCCCCCCCCCCCCCCGCCGAATTTAGCGGGGAGAATGACACTGGACCAATTATAAAATCCAGTTCGAAATAATAAGTCGGACTAACTGCTGGGATGACAGACAGATGGGTGAATATCTTGCAGCAAAACTTTCGGGGAAAGCCCTGCAAGTTCTTGCAGATCTGGTGACGGATCGTACTCCTACTTACACGCAGTTGGAACGAGCACTTACGGAGCGATTTGATGACACAGCTCTCGGGGAAACCAGTCGTCTTCAACTTAAGAATTTATGATGACGCGCGGGAGAACCTCTTCCCGAGTTAGCTAGCCGAATCAGAAGGCTAGTTATCCGCGCATATCCGAGCACCAATGTGGATGGCGTACTCCACTTGCACCTTGATACGTTCATTGATGCATTAAGCGGTGAACCCGCTCTAAAGGAAAAATTATTTCTCGCCGACCATGGGAGTTTGGCCCAATTAATGGCAACCGCGGTCCGTATCGAGAACTTCCTGGAGCGGGAAAAATATAACCGACGCCAACTCCATCCTATCAATGAGACAGACGAGAAAGGGGCAGTGCCCGCAGAGGTGGGTACAACGGAGCCCCAGGGCGCGGAAGCCAGCGAAACAACAACAACAACGGCAACATGAGAGAGTGGATAGAAGAGATCAAGAAGCAGATCTCAGCACTCACTAACTTAGTCACCACGCTCAGCACAAACCTCGCTACCACACAGTTTAGGACAACAAACACTACCAGCACTGCACCGCCACCGACATCTGTTACCGATGTGGTCAGCCAGGGCATTGGAGGGAGTGGTGTCCTAAGCGACCTCCCTCCACAATGCCTGCTCCAGACCGCAGCACACCGCAACCAGAGAAACAGTCAAACTCCTAAGGGTACCAAATTACACGGAGCCACTTCGGTGCCCGTATCCTTCTCCCGGCTCAACTGCGACTTTCACGCAACAATGTTCAGTGATGAACCATCATCCACAGAAATCAGCTTTGACACCAACACCAACATACACGGCTTCCAATATGTCCGTGCCTATGTTGCCTCCCCCATCCGCAGCAAGGACATCCCCCTCTTTTTCCATACACAATAAACCTTCTTTTCTTTGTAAAACGGCAGTAGTAGGTTGTAGTACCTCCACTGAAACCACGTTTTTTAAAAGCACCACGTCCCGCCACCAAGACACCAGATTCTCGGTGCCCCCTGGTGGTATGCAGAACACCACCCCAATCAGTAGCATCTTCCACATCCACAGACAGTAGCGATTCAGGAGAGACGACTCATTCCGCCTCATGGAGCCACAAGCAGCGACATGGACGGAAGAACGTATGTCCATGTTTCTTTTGTGCTTCAGCAAAACATCCTATGAAGCGTTGTCAGAAATGGCTTGTGCAGGTAGAACTTATCTGTCATCCTGTATGCGCTGGACCATTCCTCACTCAGGCACCTGCAACATTACGAGAAGCAATAAGGAGACAGTCGGAATATATACAGAGTGATGCTGCTCCCCCACCTCTATTGCGGACAGCATCATTGGAAACTCTTCCGCAGGTTCATCGTAAAGTAATCTACAAATGTGTCTGTCTGTTTTTCCTCTGGAGATATGGATCTCAGAGAAACTCATCTCGTACGACACTCCATCAATACGGGCAATAATCGCCCTGTACGACAACCGGTACGATGTCTTCCCATTCACAAAGAAGCGGAAGCACACCACCAAGTGAATGACATGTTGCGAACGGGCATTATTGAACCATCGACTTCTCCATGGGCTAGCCCTATAGTGCTAACAGGCCAAAAGGATGGAACCTTGCGGTTTTGTATAGACTACCGCCGCCTTAATGATCTTAGTGTTAAAGATGCTTATCCGTTACCGCGAATAGATCAGGCCTTGGATTCCTTGTCCGGAGCCAAGTGGTTTGTACCCTTGATTTAGCTAGCGGTTACTGGCAAGTAGCCATGGATGAAGCTGATATGGAAAAGACGGCATTCGTTTGTAGAGACAGTCTTGTCCAATTCTGCAAAATGCCCTACGGCTTGTGCAATGCTCCCAGAACTTTTGAATGACTCAGTATACGTTCGATATCACAAAGATTCTACTTTCTTTGAAACCTCTCAATGTAAGGGCTAAGATGTTCTATCTTCAATGACTTAAATGATTGTTACGTGAGTATCCATAAATGTAGCTACGATCCCAATGCCCATAGGCTTGTCTAACCTGTGATCTGAATACTCGTCACTCTCCGAAAATACATGTCACCTGGCCTTACCTTCGCTCATATCTGTCCATGGCCTAACTACCATAACTTATGTTTACATAAATGCTCACCGCTACCCATATATGTCGCCTCGCTTTACTTGTGATCTATCAAACTCCAACAATAGATCTTCTCTTACTGTCAGACAATATCATAACTATGTCCATCTAATCCATTAACATTTTATATAATTTCATTTTATTAGATAAACACTATCTCTCCATCACAGTAGCCAGCAATAGCCTTTAGCCACCCCATTTTTTGCTGTCCATGCCTGTCCGGTTCCCGTGCTTATCCTGCAACAAACCTGTCAAATCTAATCAGCGTGCAATTCTATGTGACTGTTGTGGTGATTGGGTGCATTTAAGATGCTCCCAAGGGCTAACTATCACAGATTATGAAGAACTCCAGAGTTCTGATGAGCCATGGTGGTGTTTTCAATGTAACCAAACTAATTTTCCTTTTAATCACTATGAAAACGATACTGAATTTCTGCTTAATATCATAGGTGCCAAATATGACTACAGTACATATATAAATGCAAACATACTTGTAAACCCATTCAAGCTAAATACTTCTAACCAGGGCAATGAATACACAAATTTCTCTGAAACAGATATTGATAATGAAGGTATGAATTTTCCACTCTGTGACTATATACTTCAGAAAGAATTTAATGATAATATTATCAAGAGTACTGATGCTATCACCTTTTCAATGATTCATATTAACATTAGATCGCTGCTAAAAAATTTTGATAAATTTAATAACTTTATGGATTCCAGCTCACATGAATTTAGCGTCATAGGAATTACTGAGACATGGCTGAAACCTGACTCACCACTGGACTTAATTAATATGCAAAATTACAAATTTATTGAAAAACACAGGCCAACTAAAAAAGGTGGTGGTGTTGGCATCTACATAAAGGACAGTTTACAGTATGATTTGAGAGATGACCTGTCAATGAATGAAGAATTTATTGAAACTATTTTTATTGAAATTCCCAATGAAAAAACTAAAAATAAACTTGTCGGTGTCACATACAGACCTCCTGGAAGTGACAACGACAAATTTATGAAATCATTCGAAAAAATTCTAAATACCATACAAAATGAAAAGAAATCCGCTTATATATTAGGTGACTTTAATATTGATTTGTTAAAACAACATAGCTTCTACACTCAAGACCTATTAAATTTATTAAAAATATCTGGCTTTTATCCATTTATAACGAAACCAACAAGAATTACAGAATGCTCGGCTACTGTTATTGACAACATCATCTCGAATAATGCTGTAAGTGGCAAGAATCAAACAGGTATCTTTGTTGTAGATATTTCAGACCATTTACCAATTTTCTATATAGAAAAAGAAAACAAAAAAGGAAAATCATTTGTAAAAGAAACAGTAACTTGTAGAGACTTCAAAAAGGAAAATATAGAAATGTTCAAAAACAATATGGCTAACATAAACTGGAACCAGGTAATTGAATCCCAGTCATGTGAAGATGCCTACAACACCTTACACACTATATGCTCTAACATCTATGAATCTGCCTTTCCACTTAAAAATATTAAGAAATTTAAACAAAATCCTACTAAACCATGGATTACAAGAGGAGTGATAGCTGCCTGTCACAAGAAAAACAAGTTATATCTGAATTTTATTAAATATCCGACAAAGTATAATGACTCACAGTTCAAGAAATATAGAAACAGGCTAAATCAGATAATTAGGACAGCAAAAATACATTATTTTTATAATAAATTTGATGAACAAAAAGATAATATAAAGGAAACATGGAAACTGATTAAATCACTACTAAATAAGAAAAAACCCAATACTGAAGCATCACGGTTTATTTATAATAATAGAGTCATTAACGACAAAAAAGAAATAGCAGACAAATTTAATGAGTATTTTACTAACATTGGTCCTAATTTATCACAAAAAATTCAACCCAGCTCGAACATACATATAACGGACTTTCTAACAGGTAGTTATCAACACTCTATTTTCCTAAATCCAACAGATACTCACGAAATCTACAAAATACTAATGCAAATTAACACAGCTAAAAGTGCTGGAATCGATAATTTCAAATGGAAATTTTTTAAACACTGTGTAACAGAAATACTAACACCATTGGACCACATCTGTAATCTCTCACTTACACAGGGAGTATTTCCATCAAGATTAAAGGTTGCACGTGTGACACCCATATACAAAGCTAAAGATGTATCTGACTTTACTAATTATCGGCCAGTCTCGGTACTTCCACTTTTCTCAAAACTCTTAGAAAAGTTGTATTTTAGTAGAATTACTAAATATCTAAACAAAAACTCAATCATATATCCTTATCAATATGGTTTCAGAGAAAAACACTCTACTATGCTTGCCATTGTGGATATGATAGAAAAATTATCAACCTCCCTTGAGAATAATGAACATACGCTAGGTGTATTCTTGGATCTTTCCAAAGCCTTCGATACAATTGATCATACAATTTTACTGCAAAAGCTTGCATACTATGGAATAAGAGGTACTGCATTGAACTGGATACAGAGTTACCTGTCAAACAGGGAACAGTGTGTACAATTCAATGGGGCTATCTCTGAATACAAAAATATAGTTTGTGGTGTTCCCCAAGGTTCAGTTCTTGGGCCCCTGCTGTTTCTCCTATATATGAATGACATACCCAAAGTCTGCAAACATCTCTCACTAATACTTTTTGCAGATGACACAAATGCTTTCTGCAGCCACAAGGATATAGAAATTCTATACAAAAATGTCAATAATGAAATGGCAAAATTAATAGACTGGTTTAAAGTAAACAAATTGTCCTTAAATGTATCAAAAACTAATTATATACTATTCACAAAATCTAAGAAACTAAAAGAAATAGCTCTCCCAAACCTCTATATCGACAACCAGATAATTCAAGAAGCACAATATGCTAAGTTTTTAGGAGTATATCTGGACAAAAATTTAACATGGGAGAAGCATATTGAAATTATTACTACCAGGGTAGCAAAAAGCATTGGCATCATTCGCAGACTGAAACCCTATCTAACACCTAATATTATTAAAACCCTGTACTGCACAATGATACTTCCCCACATCACCTACTGCAATGCTATCTGGACTAATACATCTCAAGCTAGACTAAAAAAACTAAAATCTCTGCAAAAGCAATCTATTAAACTATTTTCACAAACAGCAGGTGGCCAGGATATCTTTAAATCAGAAAAGGTCTTAAAACTTGAGGACATAGGAGGGCTCCAACTATACACAATCTTAAGGGACTTCCACAATGGCAACTTACCCTCATCCTTATCTAACATTTTTATGCTCAATACACAATTGCATCCTCACAACACAAGAACAAGAGATAACCTCCATTCAACACACCACCAAACAAAAGCAGCACAACAAAAACCCTCATACAAAGCAATTCAGTTATGGAATAATACAGACACAAGCACACGCACAGACATCATAAAGCTACAGTACTTTAAGCAGAATATCAAAAAGAAGATTATAGAAACCTACTAGACTCTGGAAAACACACACCATCATGGCATGCTATTCTCATACTTGCACCCAGTCACCAGAACAAATAATAATAATAATAATATTAATAATAAGAAGAATATCTGTCATAATGGTAACTACCAAACAACTAACTCTACCATCACAGCCTAAAAAAATACTTTGTCATTGATAATAAGAATATGTAATATAGAATTATTAACTTAAGCAAGATAAGCACACATCCCTCTGTCATGTCTTTCCCTGTAAAAATGTAAATTGTCATACGTCTATTAACTGTTGGACTGCTGGAAGCGGACAATAACTCCAATTGGCAATGACTCTGGATTGGCTGAGTATTCTAGAAAAATTTGACTGAAAGTTGCTTGTGGCTTAGCCACCGACAACGTTTGGTCAAATTGTTTTAGAGGTACTCAGCATACCCTGAGTTAGGCTCCATGGAAAATGTAGACTGCAGAGGCTTGGCAGCGAGACAGTTAACTATATGTATATATAGGACTATAACATGTTAACCGTATGTATTCAGTATTCTCATGTCCTATACTGTTGTTGTTATATGTTATATGTTATATGTTATATGTAGGGGTCCACCGCCACATAGGCTCTGCCTTTGGTGGACTACCTGTTGTGAAACTGTAAATGTATATTCTATATCAAAATAAATAATCTTGAACTTGAACTTGAATTGAGCAGGTATTAACTACCCTGCAATGGGAAATCTGTCTCTGTTACATCGATGACATCATAGTCTTCGGACCTATGTTTGAGCAAACTTTATTCAATTTAGACACCGTGCTATCTAGATTCCGCACGGCTAATTTGAAACTCAAACCAAAGAAATGTCATCTTTTCAGCCAGAGTGTCGAGTTCTTGGGACACGTCATATTCGGTGATGGAGTGGCTACACAGCCATCAAAAACTAAGGCAGTAGCAGAGTGGCCACGACCCTCTTCAGTTACGGAGACACAGTTTTCTTGGCCTATGCCAGTACTATCGCCGTTATATCTGACATTTCAGCAAGATTGCTTTACCCCTCTACCAGATCACCGAGAAAGATCGACCATTTGAGTGGACGAGTGAGTGTGAAGGCTCCTTCAAGGCGCTGAAGGAACTCTTGACGACCGCCCCGATTCTTGCTCACCCTAATCCAAACCTCGATTTCATCTTAGACACTGATGCGTCAGCTTTCGCTATCGGCACAGTTCTATCTCAGGTCACCGAAGACGGAACAGAGCAGGTATTGGGTTATGGTTCGCGTACTCTGAACAAAACGGAGAAAAGATACGCAACCACCAAGCGAGAATTATTGGCGGTGGTCCATTTTGTCAAGTATTATAAACACTTCCTGTACGGGTGCCCTTTTACACTCCGTACAGACCATACCTCACTACGATGGCTCAGGAACTTAAAAAATCTGGAGGGCCAGGTAGCAAGATGGCAGGAATCCCTGCAGGCCTATAACTTTAACGTTGTTCACTGTCACGGCAAATTGCATGGAAATGCCGACGCCCTTAGCAGAATTGGCGCGGAGGCTGAACACAAAGAGGCCGACACCATGACACAGTCAATACAGCCATCTCCGGAGTTCCCTGAATTGAAGTGCGCAGAGTGGAATCCGGAGAAAATCGCACACCACCAAACAACAGACATGAAGACATGGAATATATATGCGTGGATTCAGGAGGGGGTACGTCCTCCTAAGGAATCGGTGACACCTTTGTCTCCCACGGCTAAATATTATTACCAACGGTTCGAACAATGACAACTAATAAATAAAGTTTTGTACATTAATGACCGTTTGGTGATTCCGGAAAGTTATCGAGAGCTTATACTCCAACAACTACTTGATAATGCCGGACATCTGGCCGTGGAGAGAACCGTTGCCCATATCAAACTAAGATTCCACTGGATTGGGATTCGCAATAGTGTCAAGGCATGGGTTGCCAAATGTATTCCGAGCCAAAGACGCGCTGTTGGCCAACACCATATCGCACCATCGCAAATTAAAATTGTTGGTGCACTGTGGGAGCGAGTGGCTATCGACGTGCTCGGACCCTTGAATACGACGGATGATGGAAATAAATATATCCTCGTATTACAAGATTATTTTACGAAGTGGGTAGAAGCATTTGCTTTGCCGGACCAAGAGGCATCCACCGTAGTGGAGGTCTTGGCCAGCAATGTGTTCTGCCGCTTTGGTATGCCTTATAAACTACACTCCGATCAAGGAAGTAATTTTGAGAGCCGGCTCATATTAGAGCTCTGCAAATTATTCCATATCGTCAAAACAAGGACAACTCTGTACCACCCCCGGAGCGACGAGATGGTAGAGAGATTCAACAGAACTCTCGCGGAGATGCTTACCAAGGAAAGACGCCTTGATTGTAGAGATTGGGATCTATGGCTCCTGTATGTGCTAATGGCTTACCGCACTTCGGAACATTCCAGCACGGGCTACACCGCTGCTCGGCTAATGTTAGGCCGTGAATTAGCCTTACCCCTGGACCTGGCCATGCCACGGATACCAGGGGAGAAAGATTCACCATCTCTCTATGTTGAACTGTTGCGGCAATGGATAGAACAAGCCCATGAGCTAGTGAGAGAAACACTATCCACTGCACACCGGCGGCAAAAGACATGGCATTACCGGAAAGTTCATGGAGATCCATATGAAGCAGGAAGAATGGTTTGGGTACACGATTCACGACAGTCTGCAAACGTGCCAAGTAAACTGAGTTACCAGTGGAAAGGCCCCTAGTAGGTAAGACATCGGACGTGACCTACCACATCCGTGCTTCAGATGGCCTGACCTCCGTCATCCACTTCGATCGACTTAAACCTATGGTCAGTGATGACCCAGCACCAGAGCTCGGACTGGGCGTTTCTCATGACACCGGTACCCAGACAGATATTTCTACGGAAATTAGTATTCCCCTCGTTAGCGCAGAGCACTGCGGTGCCAGTTCACCCCCAGTTCTACCAAGCCAGAACGTGGATGAACAAGCAGCTAATGCTGACGATGATGACGAGATACGTGCTCACCCTCTCCCTCCTCAGCGTGGGTCTACTAGATCTGGGAAGTCGTATCTGAAGAATGTTGTGTTTGTTTTGTCCAAAGGACCGGATGGAAAAGCTGTTCCTCCGATATCTTCCCACTCCCACCCACTTCATGCTATGCCCCCCCCCCATCATAGAGTTACCACAAGCAGAAGCTGAGGCTGACCCAAGCCATGCTTCATGTGGAGTGGAACTTGTGGTGAATAGCATGGAAGTGAAGAAGCTGGATGAAGCCTTGGCGTATCTAGAACCGCAGAACCGTACAACAAGGTGTACCCGACCAACTCCCGAAAACGCCAAACCAGTCCCCCCCCAAGTGGCACCCATATCTCCCGCCGCACCAACACTCCAAATCCAATTGGCATCCCTTATCTACACACCAAGTTCCGACATCACCAGCCCAGTCCAATTCACACTCCGCTCGTCATCTGTTGACCGTCAATCTTCAGGTATGAGAGAGACTGCTGCAACAGAGGTGACAAGACACCAACCATCGTGTAACATGAGATGACCACATCCCCCATCCAAAGGCCGCCCCATCCAATAGGCCTACCATACTCCCCCGTGAGCAGTCAGAATATCACACCACAGACAGAACGTCAACACTTACAAAGAACACACCTGCCTTCAGGACTGGATAAGTCAATTCATCATTGCACCTACATCACAGACTTGCGCAGTTATACTCAGCATAATGGAGACATTCAACATCGGCATCAACAGCATTTAGCAGCACCTACTGATCTTAATTAATTACCAGAAGAGACATAACAATTCCCGCAACAAATTCCTCCCGCACAGAGCTACGGGAGGAGTAATACCTCCCGCAGACTACATCTCCTGCAAATAGCAACAGACTTGGCGTTCACCAGCATGAAAAACTGGAATGCGCCCACTTTGCCTATAACATTAGCATCATACAGCAGCCCAGACATCCCGACAACAACATTATTATCAACCGAACGCAACCAACAAATCTCCCGCACACACCTTCTTATCCAGTTACGGGAGAACTGATCATATGGATATCAGGAATGCACCACAGACATCTACAGTGCGTGTCACAGGGGAGACGCTTGTCCAGCGTCCTCCCCTATCCCTTTCTCCTGACGTCGTACGGATACAGCTAAACTACATACGTCATCTACACGTAATAACAGTCAATATTATTAAGAGAGCAAGATGCCCGCATTGTCATTAGTCACGAGTAGGATTTTTCTACTGAAAAGTTGAATTCGATAATGGTTTGATCAAAGTTACGACAGCATCCAACAGGTCATCTTCACTCTAAAATAACTCTGTCCCGCCCACGGGCTCGGCCATTACAGAGTGAAATACCCTCAGGGTTTGATAAAGTTGACATTCACGCCGCCTCTCCCTCCCCCTTCCCGCACCTGGTTGCCATAAACACGTCACCTTCACCACAGCGCAAGTACCATCCACAGAGAACCAGTCACGCATATCAGATTCAAACCACTAACATGACAGAAACACAGACACTCAGGTTGACTGTATTCACAATCTCCGAACGACGGCATTGTAATCATAAAAATTGTGACACACATGTTTGCGAGTTGTACTGTAATTTAGCCATTACTAAAAGTGGTACAGATATGTTTAGTCTAACCCGGGACGGAGCTAGTTCTACCCATCGAGGAGAATGCTTGGCCAGCCCTCCTGCTCGGAATACACAGCTATCTAGACGGGATCAGTAACATTGATCTACCGCATGAATAGAACTGTTTAAACCACTCATAAAAATTACTTGCAACTTTACTGTTAAATTTTTTATTAAGAGCACAACTGCTCTACTGTGCTACAAATCATTAGCGCATGGGCCGGTAAAGCGGCATCAAAAATCCTGCAGTAAAATCACAGAGAATTTTACAAATTCTCCCGTGCATTCCAGTCTATAATCAACACGGACTGAGAACTACCTATTACAGACACTTATCAAGACGCATGTTAAAGAACTCGCGCAAATACGGGGGCATTATAAAGATCTTGATGTAACATATATATCTTTATCTCTCGCCTCTGCAACAGACTACATCTCAGCAACAGCATTTTGACCATTGCCATAGACAGCATACACGGTTCCGATCAACCACGTGCTTTGTAGAACCACGTGACATTTACTACTATTTCCAGTGAGTTGGATCAAATGCTTTAAACAAAAGAGCCGCCCAACAACGCAACTACCATAGCGTGATGGAGGAGTGGCGAGAGTGAGACCGGGAGATTACTGCTGACGTCACCTGGCTGCCACATACCCCATCCGGCGCTCCAGCCTAAAATTCGAATAGGCAAGTTTATAAGCATCCAACCTGGAAAACCGCCTCACACTATTTAAAAGGTGAGGCGCTGCAAGGACAAAGTAGTACCATGTTTCTATGTTGATCGGAGGCTGTTAAATGTGCGAAATAAAGACAAGTTTAATGAGCCATTGGCGAAAAGCAAGGAAATATTCACATAAGAATGACCGAATCACCTGTAAAACTTTTTAGGCGTAGTCATCCACCACCCGTGACGTCACCAAATAGTATAAAAGGAGGAAGCGCGCTCTGAAACTTTGTCTTCCCGTCAAAACTCGACACCAGGGAAGAACATAGCATTAGGCTTCTTTCGTGTCGCAAACTAAATTCTGCTGTTTTTCTTATTATTATTATTTTATTATTATATTTGGCCTGGAAAGTTAAAACTATGAAGAGATAGGGCATTAGGTTTTTAATAAAGTTCCCGCAACTAACTACCATGCGGGAATGAGATGTCACTCCTTGAAGATCTCGCGTTATCGGATTCCTCCTCCGAAGAAGAATCGGTGCCAGTTCCGAAGCGGTTCCCGTGTAACTCATTTTTGACTAGCGGAGAGCTTGCCCTGTAGGTGGGGCTTAGAATACACCTTCCGTATCCTCTGCGTGTCGTAAGAGGCGACTAAAGGAGGTAAGGGTGAGGTAACCCTGACAGAAACCTCGAGTGCTCCAGGCCGCACGGCGCACTCGAATAAACCATGGATCCATGCACTTAACGCTTATGATCATGTCGATAGTCACTTACAGGACTGACGGTATGATCAGCGAACGAAAAGAAGAAGAAGACTAGCGGAGAGCCATGTACCAGAACTTTCACTAGGGAATCCGACCGCACCCTTCATATTAATAAGGATTATCTTTTTCAATCAGCTTTTTGTGTGACGTGCCAGTACCTCTACACCGCTACTCGCTACGGGATCACCCACACACTTCGGCATCATCATCATGTGTTGGAAGTGACGTTAGTTCCTGGGGAAGAGAATGAGGATCGTGCCGTTCTAGCCACATGTTTCGAATCTCAGCTCCCGGTCAAGGTTCTTCCAACCGAGAAAATGGCCGCACGAAAAACACCACGCGTAGATATCTTGTTGGACATCGTCTTCCCGCGGCTACAGCAAGTAACGTACCGACAGCCAGACGTGCAATTCTGCCCGCAGTCGTGTCTGAAATTGTTACGTCGGTACCAATCACTTCATTCACGTCGGTCCTGATGCAAAGTAGGAAGCAGAAATCTCCCGTAAAATCCTGTGCGACAGCTCCCGCACCAGTTACTAGCCGGTCAGCTACGGTTATCACTCCCGCCACCATAGAATCACAGACCATAGTATCCAGTCAGCCAATCTCAGTGGTGATTACACACCTGCGGAGACAGACATTTCTAACTATCCGCAGTCTCCATCTCCGCCTGAACTTACCATAGATGAGGGGCCGGGACCATCGCAGCCTGTGACAATCAGCGTAACTCCGACCCGTGTTATTCAGCATCTGGCTCCTCGCCTTTCTGACCCAGCAGGAAGGGAACCACGCCGGAACGTCCATACACGGGAAAGAAACGAATCGCCCATACACAGGACATTTATCCCGTACCTAACATTACTGCTAGTCATCTGTTAAAGTACGCTAAGTTCCGATGGATTATCCGCACTCAACGGGAACACACATGCGAGCTATTGTTTAGGAGCATATACTAAATAAAGTTGTAGCACGCACCGTTATATTAATAATAAAAAGAACACAAAAAAAAAATTGTAAAACTAAAAGTATGCCTCCCCCTCCTCTTGGCATCCCTATGTGCTCTATCTCTTGAACACACGTCTATGCGTCACTACTCCTCTCCGGCCACGCGCCTACCCGGGAAATCTATAGTTCCCACCTAGCGTACGTCCATGCGTCGATCCGCTATGCGCGATCGTTTGCCACAGATATCAAACTAGGAGGGGGTGGTGTAGTTCGGATCGACCGGTCGGGTACCGGCCATACCAGCTAAGCTGGGTACATGCCGCCCGTCTAGAGATTCGTTTCCTGAACATGCACCTCTGGGTAAAGCTATAAGCGTATACAGGCCTAAGGGAGAGAGAGTGTGTCGAAAAATGACTAAGTTTGTTAAAACGCATTATGCGCATGCGCACGACGCTGTTTCTATGGAGCACAGGGCTGTGACCTAGATAGGAGGGCACTTATAGTGTACCGAGCTGGTACTCTGTAATTCTTATTGATTGTCTGTTCCCGTTAAATCTGGCATTAATCAAGACCAGAATTCGACGGGCTTTCTAAATCTGTAAACCATTTCAAAATCGGTTGAGAAATGGCTGAGTCATCCAGGAAAAACTCTTCTTGATTATTTTCAAAATATTGCCCTGACGTCATAACCACATGGACACAAAGCTTCTAGAATGTTCTAGAACGTTCGACGACGCTATTTTTAGCGACGCTCTGATTGGCTGTTGACCGAGCGATGATTGGACGAAGCCTGCGCCTTTGACGTCACAGAGAGTATAAAAGGAGAAGCGATCCAGAGATCGAGAGCATCCTCAGCCAGGGGCCGAACAGGTTGGAGCGGAACCAACTATTATTAAGCGCGACACGCATCTTTCTTCGCTATGAGTCGTGGTTTTATCCCGTAGTGTACAGTTTCCAGCCCACCACACTAAAACAATTTTGTAACTCCCCTTTTACGGGAGTAGTTCACAAACTTGTGGTGAGGCCTTTGCGGCTTGATAATGTGAATCTACTGATGTAGAAGCAGGATGTTCGTTGGTGGATGACTCGCCGGATCTGCCGGCCAGGCCTAAAAGTGGTATTTCAAACGCCGCCGCACCAATCGTGTGGGTTCTTTCGACTTTCGACTGTAGTAAGTGAACTCTGCCTGGTGCGTCTTCAGAGCTGGTTGACGTACCCAGCACCGTGACGCTTTGTTTTGTATCTTCTTCACCACGTAGTACTATCGTATCTTTTGCTGACTGCTCGTTAGACATTCTGAATAGGCTTACAGTGCTGTGCGATCACACACACACGCACGCACGCACGCACGCACGCACGCACGCACGCACGCACGCACTCACACACACACACACACACACACACACACCACCCGCCATGGACATTCTTGCGGGAATCTTGTTTGCGGACACCAGCCTGCGGGAACTTTCCAGCTTCTGGAGAGCGCATTAGCTCACGTCGACTACAGATCTACGTGTCAATTTCAGTGACACGGTAGCCTAACTTGGGAATGACTACCAAGTATTCAAGTAATTATACTTCACCGTTTAATTATTTCTCTATATAGGTTTTGTTAATTATCTCGTATCCGTACTAACGGTTCCGATAACTAAAAGGAGCCATAACGGTCCTAGGACCAAGAGTTATAATTTCTGTATTTGTTAAATAGTTATTTTCATTTTCCTCGATGTGTTGCTAACTGCACTATTATAGGTTCGTTGACCTGTACTAATATATCTACCGTAATCGTTTTGACATCGTATTGCTTGTTCTGGTTAGATTATGTATGTATATGGCCAGTGGCCATCCGTTAACTTGTTTTAGTATAGAAAATATAGGAATGCAGTGCACGTAGGAAACACTATACAGCAACATTTATATATGCAGCACATTCTCCCACCACCAACAATTTTTCACTGAGGTCGCTGTCCATGCTATAACTCTGTTTAGCCAGGCATGCTACCGACTAAACCTTTTCTATTCAGCTCGATAGGATAGGTTCAAAATGATTAGAGACACTTTCTTCATTACATACTGTGTAATCTATTCTTCTTTTCCAGCAGTGCGATAATCTAGCCCCGCACTCCCGTAAGACTCATAACTCCAAGATTTTGTCTCTCTTCATATTCCTCTTAGCCTTGTGGCTTCTTAATTGTTTGGACGTCCCTATCCACACCATGGGCTGATCCGACTCTGGGAAACTATTGGGGTTTCCGAGCGATGATGGCTACAGTGCGGTATCACACACCTTTCCGCATATCTTCGGATACTTAGTAGATAGTACTTTAAGCCAATGTAGGAAAGCACTGCGAAAACATATGTATTAATTAATATCATATTTACTGATAATCCTCCCGCACCGCAGTGCAAAACTGGCAACTTGTGTATAAACCTAACGTCAGTTTAAACGGTTAGTTCCATAGGACCCGGTGACGGGTGAGATATGTATACTCACCGAATTCTGTTTAAGTGTCTGGGCATGATATTTAGATCTGCCATACCATTATGGGAAGGACATTCACGGTGTGCATCCGCCTCTCTTACCCCACCATAACGATAGGAGATATGGCCTAACAATGCTTCCGTGAAATGTAAACCATGTCCTGTAATGTTTCATGTGGTTGCAAGGCGAAATGTCCGGATTCTCACCCAGTTCGGAGATCCCGCTAAGTAACATGTATGAGCACTGTCTGCAGTATTGATGTCCTTGGGCATCTGTTCTCCGTGACACCCATGTCTAATAGCTAGGTAGTTATCGGCCATTTGCAGCCTAAAATAATTCTTGTTCTGAAAACAACTAAACAGTGGATTAAGCAGAGCAGAAGGCCCACAGAAATAAAGCGGCAACTACTAACTCAGCATATTAGGAATCACATAAGACGGTAATGAAGGAATCCATCGGGAATCTTCCGTCCCGTCTTCACGTAAAACAGTACGCACCCCTATAGTCATAATCTCACATGGTATGGTCTTCTTCTTACTACAGCATTTTTTGTTGGAATATTAGAGTGGGCCCATTTTTGCCTGCTACTCTTCTCCCGCTTTACGCCGTGGCAGCACCTTCCCGAGACGGAGGCCCGTGCGAGGCACTTGCCTCTCGCAAGGATTCAACCACGACGGTCATGCCAGGATAATACTCCTCACCATAACTTGCACTAGGAGTATTGCCCGCGTGAGACACATCCCTTTTCGTCTAAGATATTCTTCTTCCTTTCAGCTTAGAACAGTGATCTTAAGTTAAATGGCTATGTCTAGTGTACGGGAGCCTCCCTTGCGGGGATACCTCTGTGGACCTATGAGTCTGTATGGTACCTCCGGGAGCCCCATGTTTAAAAGTTCATCTACCTGCCTCTATGTCTTGTATTTTCGTATGCTCTTATTGTAGTTTTATCTAGCATATTTTAGGTAAACACATTGTATAGACTTATATTTTTAGGTCACCAAATCAAATCTTGTAAGTCCATAGATCGCGAAATTGCTATGGACAGGCATACTGGTGACACAAACTCTTGGGATGAGACCGTTGTGTTTAAGGTCGCACGGCCCCACCGGAACGATTGAGTTCCACTGGCTTTAGGAGCCGGTTTTTGTTTCCCGCAGGGCAGTCTCGTTCAGGGTCCGTCACCCTGAGACTGGATGCTAACCAGCGTTGTCACTCGTCATGCACTTACGGCGCGGCGAGTCGACATGAGCCATCGGAACGGCCCGACACCACCCAGCGAGCTACATGATGATCGGCTAGTGAATCTAAATGGCGCTAAAGTATTCAGTAAACTAGCTTTAAACAATGGATATCACCAACCTGAACTAGCACCAGAGTCCAGATACGTCACTACATTTTCCACTCGTGTAGGACTTCGAAGATATAAATGGTTAAATTTTGGAATATCATCAGCTGCTGAAATATTTCAGAACACTATTCGTGAAACACTGGAAGGTATACCAGGTACATTAATCATAAGTGATGATATTCTCATATTTGGCAAGTCATAACATGAACATGACTGTAACCTTAGACGTACATTGCAAAGACTACGTGAACGGAATCTGACTTTGAATAAAGATAAGTGTCAGTTTAATAAACGAGCGCTTGAATTCTATGGTTTTATTTTCACTGAATCTGGCATTTCTCCTGATCCCAAGAAGATCAGCGCGTTGAAAAATGCCAGTGTACCTGAAAGTGTAAGTGAAGTACGCAGCATACTTGGACTATTAAGCTAGGTTTCTCGTTTCATACCAGATTTCTCTACAATTTCACAGCCATTGTGTGAGCTAAGCAGAAAGGATACAAAATGGGCATAGGAGAAAAGACACGAAGATGCTCTTAATCAGTTAAATGAAGCATTAACCAGTGATATGGATATGGCATATTTAGATCCAACAGCTAATACAGAACTCATTGTAGGTGCGAGTCTTGTCGGTCTTGGAGAGATCTTAGCACAAGAAAGTAAACAGGAACCAGGAACAAAATGCATTATTGCCTATGTGAGTAGAGCTTTAACAGATGTTGAGACACGTTATTCTCAAACAGAATGAGAAGCGCTCGAGATTGTATGCATCTGTACCTGCTAGGACATCAGTTCGATTTCATCACAGATTATAAGCCACTGGAGCTGATATTCCATAATCCAAAGTCAAAACCACCAGCGTATATCAAACGTTGGGCACTAAGACTGCAACCGTATGACTATGTAGTAAAATAAAAACGTGGATGTGACAAGCCAGCGGATTATATGTCAAGATGACTTGTTGATTCGTTAAATAGTAACAGGTTAATCAATCAAGAACAGAAAGTTGCAGAAGACTACGTGAACTTTAATACTTAGGTCAGCAATGAAAAATGACCTGACTCTACACTGAATAAAAAAGCTCTGAGTGACAATGCATGGGATACTGTTACCAATGTTGCTGATAAGAATATTGACAGTCGCATTACTAGCGTTTAAAAATTTTAAGACTGAACTTACAGTAAATGCAGACAGTGACATTGTGCTACGTGGATGCAGAATTGTCTTACCTGCATCCCTCCAGAAACGTGGATTGGAACTTGCTCCTCTCGCGCACCTAGGCATTGTTAAAACAAAGAAATTCTTACAGGAAAAGGTTTGGTTTGCCAGTATTGACAAAATGGCGGAGGATCTAATGAAACAGTGTATAACATGCCAAGCAACAACAAGTACTGCAAATCGCGAACCTCTTCAGATGACAGACCTTCCTAAAGAGCCTTGGACTAACATAATCGTGGATTTCTGTGGACCATTCCCATTGGGAGATTATTTATTAATAGTGATAGATGACTCTTCACACTATCCAGTTATTGAAATAACAAAATCAACATCTGCGAAAGCGGTAGTTCCAAAAGTTGATGGAATATTCTCTATGTCAGGAATTCCAGATATCGGGGAAATAGACAATGGACCACCATTCAACGGGGAAGAGTTTTGATCATTTACAAAATACTTAGCCTTCACGCACAGAAAGGTTACACCCCTGTGACCACGAGCAAATGGCGAAGTAGAAAAATTTGTCCAAACCATCGAAAAGCTATTCGTGTAGCTCACATCGAAGGAAAGTCATGGAAGCAGGAACTGTTCAAATTTCTACGTAGTATCATGCAAGACCCTACTACATGACTAATATATTGACAGCGCAGGCATTTTTCAACAGGAAACTGCGAATCGAACTTCCACAAATTAGAAATGGTAGCGAAGACAATGATATTTGTACTGCTGATCAGAAAGCCAAAGCAAGAATGAAAACAAACACGGATAAATCCAGAAATGTACGTAAACATACTTTCAAAGTTGAAGACAGTGTCCTCATGAAGCAGAGGAAACAAAACAAACTTCCGACAGCATATTGTGAACGACCATACAAAATTATAAATGTCAAAGGCACTATGATAACAGCCGAAAGAAGCGATCACGTCATCACGCAAAATGCATCACATTTCAAACTCATTAGCATGAATGTCAAAGCGACACCTTCAGATGACGATGATGATGGTGATGATGATTACATACCAATACCTATTCCCGAGTTACCGACTCCAGAACACGGACCTCCACCATAGTGTCAGGGATGGCTGCCCCATTGATTTATGGTACTCTTCCTGTTGGTCAATCATGCCAATATTCTTGCATTTCCCCATCCAAATTTGTTACTGTGACCTCACCATTGCCCCTTTGGTAAATGTCAGTGTTGAGCTATTGATCAATAGTGTCTGTGATGGCTGCCCCATTGATCAATGGTACTTTTCCCGTTGGTAAATCATGTCAATGACACCAATATTCCTGCATTTCTTCATCCACATTTTTTACAGCGACCATTGACCCGTTGGTCATCTGGGATCTGCTGGGTCAATAATGTCAGGGATGGCTGCCCCATTGATTAATGGTACCGCGCCCAATGTTCAATAATGTCAATCAGACACGAGTATTCTTGCATTTCCACATCCAATTTGTTTACTGTGACCATTGTCCCGTTAGTAAATGTCATCTGCTGTGTCAATAATGTCAGGAATGGCTGCCCCATTGATCAATGGTACTTTCCAATTTGCCAATAATGTCAATGACACCAATATTCCTGCTTTCCTTATATCACCTTTTTTTTACCGCGACCATCGTCCAGTTGGTAAATGTCATCTGCTGGATCAATAATGTCAGGGATGGCTGCCCCATTGATCAATGGTACCTTTCCCATTTGTGAATAATATCAATAACACCAATATTCTTGCATTTCCTCATCAATTTTTTACTATACCATCATCCAGTTGGTAAATGTCATCTGCTGTGTCAGTAATGTCAGGGATGGCTGCCCCATTGGTCAATGGTACTTTTTCCATTGGTTAATGGTGTCGAGGACACCAATATTTTGGTGGGATATTATGTGATGGCACCATCCGGGCATGCAGTAGGGTGGTTTCCGGATGATAATGCCATTACCGTTTATCGAATCACTTTGTAACTTCATAGGGTCGTTGGACTAGGTCTGTAGAAGAAATCATTCGAAATTGACAATGCTCTGAAATCCAAGATGGTCGCCAGCCACCGTTATATGGTGGTTGGACTAGGTATGGAGAAGAAACTCATAAAAATCAACGATAATCTAAAATCCAAGATGGCTGCCAGCCAAGGGTGTCCATCTTGAAAATTGGTTTCTGGATGATAACTCCATTGCCATTTTTCAGATTGCTTTGAAACTTGATAGGGTGGTTGGACTCGGTCTAGAGAAAGAAACTATTGGAGTCGACGATGATTCTAAATTCAAGATGGCTCCAAGGCACTGTTTAGCGGATCACGCTGAAACTTCATAGGATGGCTGGTCTACGTCTGATAGCTCTCATTCATTGATTTTTCATCATGCCGTGTTATTATGCACCGTTTGCGGAGCTATTGTGGTACTAGTGGTAAGGGTGATTGCCACATTGGTCAATAATGATAAGGACCATTTCCATCTGTTTATGGCAACAGTTATAGTTGCCTGATGGACCAATGATTTTGTGGTGCATTAATTAATCTAAACATGTTTATAGTTCCTCATCAGCTAGGTGAGCACTATGGCCCATAGGTTATTTATTAATTACCATATCTTCTGTGAATTCCATATCTTCTGTGAATTCACCTTTCCAGAGTACCCACCCATCATATGACGTCATAATGAACTGCGTGATGTGTAGAATGACATCATAATGAATGACGTCATGAATGATGTCGATAAGTACGTCACGAACGCATATTTGAAGACGGTCTATGCGTTGGTGTACAAATTGTTTGTTTTTACTATCTAATAAATATTCTGTTGAATATTTTGAAACTAATTTGACTGGGCGCAGTCAAATTAGTTACAAAATATTCAACAGCCTCCCTGTATAGTTTTCAGGAAATTGATGGCTAGGGTATTCAGGGATCGATCAATCCCAACATAGCGAGGTGTGGGTGGAGCTTAGCTAGTGATGGGCGGGGCATAGCTAAAAATGGAAAGTCCATTGTAAAGGAGCATGCCTACTTTTGAAACTGGGCAGATGGCTAGTATCCTCACGTGTAAAGACACATGCAAAGTATTTATTTAAATCTTCTGCTGTCTCCCTAACAGTTGTGGTCAGAATGGTAGCACTTTTCATGAGATGTGGTGCGTTCAGTTTTAATTCTGCTTTGAAGAAGGCTTTGGGATTAGCCTTTGCATCATTTGCTAATTTTCGTTCAAAATCTCTTTCAGATATTCGGCATTCGTTTTGGCCTGGTTTCTTGCCTTTGCATATGTTTTGTAGTCACGGCCACTAAGAGAATTCCTCAATTTTCTGAAATGCTTGTTTCTTAGAACTTAATTTGTCAAAAACACGCTTGGTTAAATATAACAATTTTTTCTGCTTGAAGTGGGGTGTTGTTTTTGGAATGCCACTGTCAATTAACCGTTTAATTTCTACCATTATCTCAGTCCCATCATGCTCAATGTCCCCGGTTAATTTTGAGTCCCCGTCTATGAACATTGCATCATTTTGCATGTCAACATAATTACATCTGTGTGTAATGGGGTATGTTTGGTGATTTGTTTACGTAGCATGAGGATGTTAAAGTTATGCTTGCATAATGGCTCTTTCCAATTGGTGCACTGCTAGATAATCCATTATCCATGTTTTCTTCGTTTGTAATTATGAGGTCTAGGACAGTTTGTTTTTTATTTCCCCTAAAATGGCTGGGTTCGCTTGGTGTCAGTATAAATCTTTAAGAGCTTCAATAAATTACTGACACCGAGAAGACTTTGGGAGATGCTGGATATATCGTAATGTAGTTCGGTGGAATAGCTCCCAGACATTTAGTTCATTCTGATTTATCCATACCGACTCTAAACCATGTGCATAACATGGTAACACATACATTGTGTATAACTTATATGCTATTACTATGCACCTTTTATTTCATGTACTTCTGGTGATATCATATGCATTTCTTATGACGTTGGTAGTTTTATTTTTCACTTCTACTATGTTATTTTTTCTTTATACTTTTTTGGCAAATTCAGTCTCCAATACGATTTAAAATTAAAGCATTTTAATATATTCATCAACCAGACCTTATGTGACACCTAACCAGACCTCTTCCTCTTGATTTATCAAGACGAAGTTGTTGTACCAAAGGCACGATAGAGGGTTTGGGCAGCCTGTTTGTCAGACGTAATAGCATGGTTAAAAGCTACATAATCAAGATCATCGATATGGGTAAAGTTGTTAAATGAAAAATAGATAATGCACTAGTTTATATTTAGCAAACAATGTTTTGATGTTTAAACTGTTAATGATTCATCAGACATTTTTAGCTTGTAAGACATTGTTTAATAAGTTTAAATTAGTTTGCCAATAAGTACATGATATTTTAGTTTTTTAATTTTTATAAAATCCTTATAAAAAAAAATTTACGACGTGCATCACATCAAGTGTGATGTATACATGAGATGTGGCCAGTGCAACCTCTGCCAGCGATCGGCAGTCTTGGAAAAATCTGATGTCACATAAAACTTGGTTTTGTACCATTTCTTTAGATTACTTCTAAAAATATTACTGGGGATTTCTGCATTTTTTATAAAAATTTCAAAAAAGAATTTGAAATAAAAAAGATTTTTTGTCAATTTTTTTCTTAATTTTTATACATTTTATTTTTGATTTTCTAGGAATTTTGAATTTTCAGAAATTTGATTTTGAAACACAGCTATATGCATTTTTTGCTGTCACAATGCTGACATATTGGTAATACTTCAGTATCTCTAAAAAAAATGTCATTGTTTTTATTTTAAGGGTAGCACAACTAGACACACACCCAGTTATTAATACAAGCTATAACCATAGCTAAGCCTAAGGATTCATATTTCTCAAGCTAACTAAACCTCAAACAAACTAAAAACCAATCTAGGCCTAATATCACAACATATTACTAAAACAAACTATATCTGAACTAAACTTAATGTCAGCGTATACTGCTAAAAAGCTAAACCTTAACTAAACTTAAGATTAGTTAGATTAGGATTGTTTGTTTAGGAAATTGTAAGATTGTTAAATTAGTAAGTGGATTACAGTGGCACCATAGGTTCCAATTTGAATTTTATGATGGGTCCCAACATGTTATTCAAATCAGAAATGGTGCTTAGGAACTTGGCGTTGGAACCCTGATGAGATGCCTAATGAATTCAAAATCAACAGGCATTTTAGCCTTTAGTTTTCTAAATTCTTTAGAGTAATTATGCATATTTTAGTGGAGCCTTTTTTAGCATTAAGATTATTTTGGATTTATTGGCAGTTCTGTACGGGTTTCACTTTCCTGGTTGATCAACCAATTTTATCTGTAAATACTATGCTAATCTAAGCAAACTCTGACTAAATATAGCTAAACCTAAACTGAGCATATGACAAGCCAGGTTAAGAAACATCTGTTTATTATTTTATAAGCCAGATATGCTGCATGGGCTTGGTTAGATGTTAAGTAATCTTATTTCAAATTAACATTTTCAAGTATAAATCACATGACATCCTAACAAGAATGCATTGAGTAAGATATTTATCTAACCGACAATATGATCTGTTCATATGCTGAAAATTTTGCAACAATCGAATGTATAGAAGATATATACAGGACAAGATCGGTGTATTTTGCAATAAAACCTTCATAGAGTCAGCTCTACACTATGATTAAGACAAGGGAGATAATTTGAAGTGTGTTGCTATGGAGAGTTGTTACTAAAGAAAATGTCGTCTGCTTTACATTATATACAATAATTTACAGGTGTATGCTGTTCATATAAATAAGTCTAAATTGATAACAGGTTTTTTTATTTCCATTATGTGCAATCTAAATAATCATGCTTAGTTATATTTCATCTTTCAAAATTAGTATATATTCCATTTGGTACCAGTTTTCGCATACAGGAAACTGCACATTTTGACAGGATTTTTTTTAGAATATTAGTGCTTTAGCCTGTATTAGAATATTAGATGGCTCAGGATTGGCGCTGGTCGCTAGGTATACGAACCGAACACGAGCAGAGCCAACAGGGAAGTCCCTCTCTCGCTCTGCTAACCGGAAGTACAACAGCTCCGGGACATCAGGAATCCGGACCACATATGCAGGCCCCGGACGGCACTACACCCTCCCCCTTCCTATAAAGTCATGCCGAACTACCGTTAATACACATGTACAGGCATAACTACAAATTTATTATCATTAGACATATGGGTGTCATCGGGCCATTTCCACATTGCCACACAGTCTTCATATGTCTAGTAGTTTGGTCAAAACTAATTGATTTAAAACAATAAAAGGAAAAAAAGGAACAATTTTGCTGAATATAATCGAATATATAGAATGTGAAGCATCTGTTATCTAAATTTCAGAAAGTGTCAGTTTGGACCACTTTATTCACAATTTAAGCAAACTACTACATGTATGTATAAATATATTTTCCTTATAATACGAATGTTGGCAAAAGTGTGTTCAGTGTAAAAAGTTCTTCACGGGCCAATTTATTCAAGCCTCGTGGATAATATAATAAATACATTTATTTAATGAAGCAATGTGATGAGCACGATTTCAGTTATGTTTGTGTATTGTTACTTAGTGACTTGTCCTACGCTGCGTACTAAAGTTATCAACATGGAGGACATCTGAGTTGTAAGAATGTGTCTTAACTAAGCTTATCAAAATTAAGTTACTATGTACATGAATAGTCCCAGGGCCAGGACAATCAAGCCACAGGGAAAGTGGCAAATGACCAATAACAAATAGATATATCAATCAAAAAGTAATGGTGAGAGTTTGTACCAGATGAGAACCGATTGAATTAATCAATAAAGATGCATGTGAATATATCCACTAAGATCTCAACGGTAATTGTAACCTGAACACGACCATGAGAATTACTATCAATGGGCCAGTCTAATCTTGCCACAGAGGATATTAATTCTCAGGCCCAGATACTAAGTACGAATGAGATGAGAAGATACTTCATAAGCTACACAACTAGAATTCGATAAAGGAACATGTATGCACCATCTTCAAGGGCCTACGCGACCGAGCCACAGGAGGTGGATGCATTTATGAGAAGGAATCTGTTCTACAAATCACTGAAAACAGCAACTAGTGCAAATCAGCTAGGCGACACTACAAGGAAGGCGTCTAAATGAAACTCCAAGGACCAGTTTATTCAAGCCTCATGGAGATACATCTCAGAGTTCAAGGCATGGGGATATGATACAAGTATTTACAGAGAACTGTTTCCATCAAGCGAATATGTTGAATCATAAGAGTGGCTTCCAAGGGCCAGAGGAGCTGAGAATCCTAGAGAACATCAAACACACAATCACCAGTAACATGCTAACATTCACCAGGATCAGATACCAAAGACTCATAAATCTATGATGAGATTTCATCGTTGGCGCCGACACATTTAAATGAGCCAAGCCTTCACCAAGCAAAATGCCCTGCAACTAACTAGAATCGTATGTAGATGAAGCCAGGAAAGTGTATTGGTCTTCTGAACATATATCAGGAGGCCGCTCTTTCACTGACATATGTGTCGGTGACATGATCATACCCACATCGTATGGCTCAAACTGTTGCATGAAATGCATCGGCATGGATATAAGTTCATTATCAGCTGCTTCCTCCTTCACGGACACAAAGGCTATAGGTTGGGAAGGGAACACTGATAGGGTTTGTGGTTGATGCATCAGGGGCAAGGCGTGAAGTGGGTCAGTATTTGATATGGCTGATATAATGTGACTCATGCCAAGTGGCATAACAGTAGTCGGTGTTGATGAAGGCATCACAACGGGAGTGCAAAGCTCATGGAATGATTTGGAAGGTTGTGTCTCTGATTTGTGCTCAGATACCATGCGTTGCCGACACACAGATGATTCTACCAAATTTAGAGCCATCAGTGGAGTCAATGGTTCCTGATCCATAGCGACGAGTGCTGCTCTCTTATTAGCAACACCCCGCAGAAAACTCTCAATAGCAATACTTTCACGAACATCATATGGGGAAAGAGGATAGGCGTCACGGGTCATGTCGTCAATTAGGTCTACAAACTCTACCAAAGAATACTGGTCTTGTTCAATCACCTGCAGCAGCCGATGTTGACAGCGCATGTCCTAAAACCACTCGCTTATCTTCATGATGCCCACTTAAGCTGAAAGAGCATGAGCATGGACACTGATAATTCCACCTCTGCTCCCCATCAAATCAGTTGTGCTGGTATTGGAAGAAAGAAGCAATGCTAAGCATTAGGACGTGAGGGCTGGCCAATGGATATTCAATCGATTTCAGTCAAAATACATGAAACGACTGAAAATACATATGTATGTGGAAAACAGTCACCTCTCAGATGTCACAAATTTATCAAACTGAACCAGATTACTTACTAAAGTTGATGGATTGGTGTAGCTATACGCATTAACAATTACAAACCAGGTAATTTGACAATTATGTCAAATTATGCCAGAAAGCTTAATGCAAGAAAGCTACACCAAAACATATTAGCAATTACAATATTACACAAACAAGAATATTTTATGAAATGTTACTATGGAATATTGGTTGTCCTACAATAAGTTTGAATGATGACAAAAAATAGGAAACATTTCATGATTTGCTGAATTTGAAATGGATATATCATTGAATGGTCACTAGTTTCCAATGTGCAAAAATGAACAATTTCACTCATTGGTGCATAAAGTGTCAAATTTTCGTGACAAATGCATGTTACATTGGAAATATAATAGTTAAACTTTTAAATTTAACTTGATAAGATACAAGAATATTTATATTATTCTAACATTTCTGATGATATATTGAAGAAACCTACAATATACGAGTTGCAAATTTACTTTCTAAATAGAAAATTTGCATAGAAAGTTCTTAAAAAAAAATTTCAATATCACGAATATAAATGGTTAGCAAGTTAAATATTGAAGAAACAAATAGCAAAAGTGTTGCAAATTTCCATTTTCAACAGGAAACATTTGCTTCATCAATTTGACTGGCTATTAAATTTTCTACCATGAAAATAAAATGGTTAACGCGGTTAGAAAACTGGTAATTATTTTAACATTAAGCATATTTATAAATATAGCAATGACACGTGTGTAAGAAATTAACAATATATTACCGTATAATTTGCGCAAATGTTAGCTTCCACATGTTTGTGGAAACATTTTAGTTTTAAATATTTATTTTGCAGCAAAACTTCTCGATAATTGAAGCACACTCGACACGTGTACTAATGGAGTTGCCCACACGTTTCGAGAATTTATCTTAAATATCTATTTGTGCAGCAAAATTGTTGAAATTTTGAAAAATAATTTAAATATAGGCACCAGAATTACTCCTGACACCAATATAATTATTTAGCCTGTATTAGAATATTAGATGGTGACTTACTGGCAGGATAGCTCGGGAGTGGCGCTGGTTGCTAGGTATACGAACCGAACACGAGCAGAGCCAACAGGGAAGTCCCTCTCGCTCTGCTAACCGGAAGTACAACAGCTCCGGGACATCAGGAATCCGGACCACATATGCAGGCCCCGGACGGCACTACAATATCATCATTGGTCCAAAGGTAGAGACTTGGACTTATAAACCATAAGTACCACGGTTTGAATCCTAACTAATACTGAATATATTTTAATTCAAAAAAATTATTTTATAATAATATGTTTTATATATCTAGTCATTCCGATACACTGTTACTATGCACATTTTATTTCAGGTAATTCTGTTGATATCATATGCATTTCTTATGACGTTTTATTTTTCATTTCTACTATGTTATTTTTTCTTTATACTTTCTTGGCAAATGCAGTCTCCAATACGATTTAAAGCATTTTAATATATTCATCAACCAGACCTTATGTGACACCTAACCAGACCTTCCTCTTGATTTATCAAGACGGACTTGCTGTACCAAAGGCACGATAGAGGGTTTGGGCAGCCTGTTTGTCAGACTTAATAGCATGGTTAAAAGCTACATAATCAAGATCATCGATACGGGTAAAGTTGTTATATGAAAAATAGATAATGCACCAGTTTATATTTAGCAAATAATGTTTTGATGTTTAAACTGTTAATGATTCATCAGACAGTTTTAGCCTGTAAGACATTGTTTAATAAGTTTAAATTAGTTTGCCAATAAGTACATGATATTTTAGTTTTTAAATTTTATCGGTGATGTTGGTTAAATTCTCCTTATAAAAAATAAATAATTTATGACGTGCATCACATCAAGTCCCATGGTGTGATGTATACATGAGAGGTGGCCAGTGCAACCTCTGTCAGCGATCGGCGGTCTTGGAAAAATCTGATGTCACATAAAACTTGGTTTTGTACCATTTCTTTAGATTACTTCTAAAAATATTATTGGGGATTTCTGCATTTTTTATAAAAATATAAAAAAGAATTTGAAATAAAAAAGATTTTTTGTAAATTTTGTTCTTAATTTTTATACATTTTATTTTTGATTTTCTAGTAATTTAGAATTTTCAGAAATTTGATTTTTGAAACACAGCTATATGGGCTTGTCCACACTAAACTGTATTTGATGAACGATTTCGGGTCTACATTTGAATTGTTAATTTCGATGATAAAGACCCAATTAATTTTCCTGTTCTTATCATTTCCAAGTTGAAGGTATCTCAGAGAGATAATTACAGATAAAAAAGTTAAATGAGTGCAGAATAAAATTATTTTCATTCAACTAACAGCCACAAATATGAGTGAGATTAGAGCGGGTAAGTGTGACATGAGAATGAGCCAATTTTCAGAGTGCTAAAGAAGCATTTAAATGAGTTATTTTGGATTTCAGCCTAAACATTTTAAAGAAAAAGACATTGCTTTCTATGAATATGCTCATTTTTGTCATGATTTACAGGAGAAAACCTTTTTATTTCACTTCAAAGTTGTGTGTTATGGTCATTATGCATTCCGTAAAAAATTAGTATAAAATCTCACTTTAGCTTAGTTGCTATTCCTTACCTGTATGGCTGTACTTTTCTATCCAAATACTATCTCTATATCTTTTGTTCATTCACTGCCACTTGGATAGATTTGATTATTGCTAGATTATGTTTAAATTATGATAAAAAAATTAAGTGGTCAACTTTCTGTCACGAAATCACAACCGTACGAGCGGATAAGAACTCCATAAATGTGTTTAGAATCTTACTTTTCAACATAGTTGTACGACTGTTGTTGCTTGGGATATCCCGCAGTGCAATATTTGTTAAGATTTTCGTTATGGTCGTAATGTGGACAGTGTGACGCATCCATTGTGTGATCATACATCACAACCGTAACGCTTGTAGTTAATTTTCATTGTTATTTGTTATTTGGAATTTATCTATACATAAACCTCGTGTAAATTATGTTTCCTTCGCTATACTCTCAAACATCCCCTTGCTGTTTAAATACCATGCCATTTTTCTAATAAGTATAGTTGTTAAGCTAAGATATATTCAGTTCCTGTTATGGTTGATATTTTTGACAGTATCATGGGTGTGACAGTTTTTGTCAAAAATCACAACCGGAACGCTGTCTGTTGTATTTCATCTTATTTTGTAAAATAATGGAAATACAGCTTACTGCTACTATGTGCGGGGTTTGCAGTAAGTTTATACAATGTGGTGTCAAGTTATTTCTCAAGTTGAGACTGAAATGGAGTTAATGTAGTTATTTTTTTAAGAGTGCATGATGGTCCTGATTTTTGACGAATTCCCTTGATTTGCTCATTCTCGATTTGTGAATATTTTACTTAAATTTCTGTAGAATGTGCCTTAAAGTCTGACTGACAGGTTTTGAGGAAACCACTGTTGACTGTCATAGGATTAGGTTTTGAATATATATTTACAATCCATGACTTCCCTGGTATATATTTTTTTGGAGTCCAAACATGAACTTTGGGAGTATAGGACTCCCGAACTTCATCTAGTGGAAGCCCTGGTTTAAGCTTGAGAATGTTACTGTGTTATCTACAAATTTTAATGGTTGATACAATTTGATTTTGCCCAATTTGTGTTATTTATACATGTAATAAACTGAAGTCTGTAAAAGAATTGTAGTCAGTAGAAACTGAAGAATGTTACAATGTAGTTAAAGGAATATATATATATTCCTTTAACTACATTGTAACATTCTTCAGTTTCTACTGACTACAATTCTTTTACAGACTTCAGTTTATTACATGTATAAATAACACAAATTGGGCAAAATCAAATTGTATCAACCATTAAAATTTGTTACAATGTAGTTAAAGGAATATATATATATATATATATATATATATATATATATATATATATATATATATATATATATATATATATATATATATATATATATATATATATATATATATATTCCTTTAACTACATTGTAACATTCTTCAGTTTCTACTGACTACAATTCTTTTACAGACTTCAGTTTATTACATGTATAAATAACACAAATTGGGCAAAATCAAATTGTATCAACCAATAGAATTGTCAACTTTTCATTTAAACATTAAAGCTTGCGCAGTGTATTTAAGGTTGTTACTAGTCCAGCTTATAAATAGTAACCAGTCTGACACTTGGAGAGAAGAGATCAGATTATCTGCTAGCTCAGTTTGTTCTCGCCTGGCCCCTCATAGATGGTGTCTCGCTTGCGTACGACATACTTTAACGCCTTAAAATCTACTTCCTTTATTTTCTAGTCAGTCTAGAAACTGAAGTTGTTAGAATGTACTTAAAGGAATATATATATATATATATATATATATATATATATATATATATATATATATATATATATATATATATATATATATATATATATATATATATATTCCTTTAAAGGAATATATATATATATATATATATATATATATATATATATATATATATATATATATATTCCTTTAAGTACATTCTAACAACTTCAGTTTCTAGACTGACTAGAAAATAAAGGAAGTAGATTTTAAGGCGTTAAAGTATGTCGTACGCAAGCGAGACACCATCTATGAGGGGCCAGGCGAGAACAAACTGAGCTAGCAGATAATCTGATCTCTTCTCTCCAAGTGTCAGACTGGTTACTATTTATAAGCTGGACTAGTAACAACCTTAAATACACTGCGCAAGCTTTAATGTTTAAATGAAAAGTTGACAATTCTATTATGAAACGAGGATACTAATTAAAGTTTGCCTTATTCAAATCTGCACAGGTTTTATAAGGTTGTTATAGTTTCATCCATAATGTTATTGGGCCCATGCAGTCTGTTTTGGACTCATCAGCACGTTAACAGACCACCTGAACTTGGACCAACAGGAACGGTTGTTAACAGTTCAAGATATGGTTTGAAAGTTCATTGTACATCTAATCGGTTTAAAAAACTAGAAAATGTCCTCTTCTTTATATCGTAAAAAACTTAGGCAGCAAGCTATTTCTAAAATCAAAGAGCTGTATTTAGAATGACAAACAAAATGTGTTGCTTCATTCAGCTTAACCCCTTCAGTGATGAATTTCCTTTACCATCATCTTTACATGAAAGGTGCTGTTAGGAATATAATTTGACTGGAAGCCATTGCTGTACATGTACAACTTCATGCATGATATATTGTGACAGTCAATGGCGATATTGTGCAACCCTAGTGGAAGGGATGCTTCCTTGGAAAACCATTCTGCCAATTGTTTCAGCTTGTAGAATAAATTACTCTTTGTATGAATTCCAAACCACATAATCACGTATAATATGTTAGTACAAAACAATGTTAAAAACAACTGCAAATTTGAACAAAAGGCAGTAAAGAACAGTATTAAAATTCAAGCGAAGCAAGCTGATAACATACTGAAGTCGCAACGGGAACATTCTTCCATACTGTTTTCTATAATTTTGATCATGTTGCTTGCCATTTATTTATATTAGCATGGCTTCTGTTGTTAGTTCTTTCAAAAGAATGATTTACTGATTGATAGATGCGCCAACTTTACTCTATATTCTTATCCTGATAACGAAATCGTTCTGTCATCGTCAAACATCGCAACCGTAACGACCTTCTTTCGTCAAATGTCAACATCGCAACCGTAACAAAAGTTATCAGTTCCTGTATTAATTCCTTCTTGTTGTGTTTGCAATCGATTCCATGCATAATAAGAAGCTATTCAGTTTTCTCGAAGAGACTTTTCTTGTGTGCAAGATTGATAATTGAATAAAAGAATAGAAGTTTGTCAAAAATATGAACTTCACAACCGTAACCCCTTCTCAGTTTGTCCTGCAAAGCTTTGCAAAATTACTCAAAAGTTAAATTTAATGCCTTAATCTTATTCCATGGTATGTAACTTTTGTTTTGTAGCATAAAGGGTTACTTTGGTCCCTTTTCAAAAGATAGTCTCTCATTTTTCATTGTCAAAATCACAACCGTAACTTTCTGACAGCATCTGATATTCTGTTGATTTTTACGCTTAAAGATGTTGTGAGGACTAGATACCCGATCGCTCTGATTAACTTGATAATCATAATATAGATTTTCCTTTACTAGAAGAACAAAATGCTTTTAAAAATTTTGTAATTGCTCCAGCCAAAGCTGAGATAAGCACATAGCAACCTCCTTGACAACCAAACGTTTTTAGCTATCGCGCTAAACTTGTGACGTAACACCGGGAAGACACCAATTCTTATAGTCTAGAGAGCATAGCTAGGCGCTCTACTGCTGCTCATATTAGGAACCTAAGCACCTGTTCTTTGACAATTCATTGTTCACAGGAACACTACATTGTTAAAGGTGTACAAAGATTCAGTAATAGCAAAGTTGATGATATTTTTGTTGATTAAACTTAAAGGATAGTTCTCATGGTCACGGTTAGAGGTGACAGTAACATCGGATTTCGTGTACGTGAGGCTATATTTAATCAAACCCACACACACACTTCTTGGAATACAATTCTACAAATGCATATATATCTTACTCTTATCTTTCTGGATTGACCACAGGCCTTTGAATTTTCGTCCATCCATATCACTACCACATATCCCCCTACAACATGATGTATATATACCTACTATATATAGTGTATATTATATATAGTAAGTATATATACATCATGTAGTAGGGGGATATGTGGTAGTAATATGGATGGACGAAAATTCAAAGGCCTGTGGATTGACTGCAGAGATTTTCCATTATAGATGATAGGCACATGTAAGTACACAAATGTAGGCCTACAACTTTTTAAATGACAGTAGGCCTACATAGCTCAGTGCATTTACTATCGCAATTTACCATTGTGCAGACTTATGAATAAATTTATGATTGCAAAATAGCAGTTACTATAGTTATGTGTTTAAAATTAACTAAAATGCTGGGAAAATATAAATCAAATCTAAACTAATCTATTTGCGCATAGTCATCTAAGCTGGTACCCGACTCCAATTGCTCATAGTCACAATATGATGGCTCCACGGTTTTCCTTGTCTAGCGACAACTCTTAGGGTGAGAAGATGAGGAGGCCGAGGAGGAGAGTGTGCTGCGGCCTGAGGCCGCGGGTGGAGAGCATGGAGGTCGATTCAGTCCTGATGGAAGCCGCCCTCCATCTGTCTGGCCTGGCGCAAGCCAGGGCAGCGGCTCCGCCCATGGTTGAGGCCACTCCGGTACCGGGCACCGGTCCCGTGATGGTTGGTTTGCTGCCAACCAACACGGTGACGGGTGTGGCCGGCCAGGCATGGTACTCACCTATCTCGCCTGGTCCGGCGGTCAGACATGGGGTGCCGTTGGCGCCCGTGTTTGGCCACGGTTCCTTAACCGCTACGGGTCCGCACGGTTTTCCGTGCAGGCCTACTCCATGGACTGGTGTGTTCCATGGGGTGGCGGCGGAACCGTACGGTACCGGAGTTCCTGGCATATCAGCAATGGCTCCTAGCCGGGAGGCCGTTGCTGGTAGGGCCGTGAACATGTCAACGGGTGACGTGTTCACGGGAGTGTCCTCCTCGGAGACGGATTGGTCTGAGGCTCTGGCTTGGCTAGCCAGGGTGGACCCGTCTGTGGTTTCGACCATGGCCGAGGAGGATGTACCCCATCCATCGGTGCATCGATTAGGACGGGGAACTTGCCCGCAGCCCTGATCCAGTCTGTTGGACTGGATCCATGGTTTATGGTGTTGCTTGATACTATGTATAGCAAACAACGCATGAACAAGGGCCAGCTTCTTGCGGCCTCCATGGAGGTGCGGGCGAGGGGTCGTATTCCACGGGGGGAATACGACAGGTATGGTATTGTCCCGTCGGTCACCGAGAATGACCGCTGGGTACTGGGTGTTCAGAGTGCTGGAGCGGGTGGCCCCGGTCCGGCACTTGTGGACAAGTCCCAGGCGCACCAGGATGAAGTCCTGTCCCTATGCGATGAGGGTGTGAGGGCAGCTATGAGTGCTGTCAACCATTCGTATCGCCTTCCTTAGTCGGTGTGGCCTGAAGCTGGGGAAGGCCACCCTGTGCCACCTGTGGCGCTTTCGTGCGTCAATGATGGCTTGGTGCTGTCTATGGACGCACTGGCAAGGGTGCAGGCCTGTGTGACAAAGTCAGGGAGGCAAATGGTTCTTGACCATATGCATCCGGCTACGGCAGTCAGGCGAGCGTCTTCTTGGCACACCCCTGACAGGGCCTAGCATCTTCGGTGGCCAGGCGCGGGCCATCCTAGAGGACACTGCCAGCATTGCGCAGAATCGGTTGGTGGTAGGCCTACAGCTGGAGCTAGTGCAGCAAGCGCACGCACTAGGGGCTGTAGGGAAACTGTTAGCTGTCCAACTTTCGAAGAAGCAGAAGAAGCAGAAAGGCAAGCCGAAAGCTAAGCCTACTGCGACTTCTGCTTCGTCTGGATTTTCTCAGCCGCCGCCGGCTAAGAAAGCCAGGAAGGTTGTGGAGGCCCCTACCCTCCCCAATGTTGCTCATGATCGCCCTAGAGGCGGGAAGGGCAAGGGGAAGGGTAAGGGTAAGTCCTCCAAGGGCGGAAAGAAGGGAGCAGATCGTACCTGAGGGTAAGAGAGCTCCCTTCATATCCGCCTGGACCGCACCTGTGCGACAGGAACAGCAGTGCCAGTTATACCTGCCAAGCCAAGACGGAAATGCTTCTCTCTCTCTCTCGTTAAAAAAGGGGGGGGGGAGCGGACCGCAAGCCAGACAACCCCGTTAGACGTCGAGGCGTCTATGGTGGGTGGAAGGCTTATGCGTTTCGTCGAGGTGTGACGTCAGACAGTCTGGTCCTGGGATGGTTATCCGAGGGGTACATGCCGGAGTGGTGGGACTTTCCGCCGCAGATTCTGTCTTTGGCACCTGTCTGGACACCCGTACCATGGGACCCAGACAAGTTAGAAGCCATTCAAAACGAAGTGTCGGGTTTGCTTCTGAAGGGAGCAATAAACCCAGCGAACCAGAACACTCCGGGCTTCTATTCAAATATGTTCCATGTTCCTTGTCCCCAAGAGCACGGGGGGGGGGGGAGGGGAGGAGACCCATACTCGATCTCAGGCCATTAAATTGGGTTATCCATACGCCTCAGTTCCAGATGGAAACACCAAGGGCGGTAATGGCAGGATTGAGGAAGGAAATGTGGTGTGTGTCGATCGATCTGAAAGATGCATATTTCTACATTCCTATGAACCGGAGTTGGCACAGGTTTCTGAGATTTGCGTTTCAGAATCAAGTATGGGAGTTTACTGTTCTCCCATTTGGCCTGTCGACAGCTCCGAGGGTTTTCACAAGAGTGGTCCTTGCGGTGACAGCGTTTCTCAGAAAAGAGAATGTTGCGCTACACACCTACATAGACGACTGGCTGCTCAAAGCAGACTCTGCAGCCAGGTTGAACGTGGATACTGCTCTGACTCCGAAGTTACTTTCAGATCTAGGCGGGATAGTCAACAAGGAGAGATCCGAGTTGACACCCACTCAACATTTCATTTATTTGGGGATGCGATTCGATCTCGAGGAGGGCAGGGTTTACCCGTCAGAGCCCAGAGTGGTGTCTCTGTTAGCCATCCTCAAGAGTTTTCGAGTGGGAAACCACATTCAGGCGAGGCGGATTCTTCAGATGCTGGGCATGATGGTCTCCATGGAGCAAGTGATCCCGTACGCTGCTCTAATGCGAAGACCTATCCAGTTGTATCTGATGTCTCTGTGGGAACAGAGAACAGAACCCCTGTCAAAACTGGTGCCAGTTTTGGAGCCAATAATATCGCATATTGTATGGTGGAAACAGCGTCAGAATCTCCTAGTAGGGGTTTCGCTGCACCTACACCACCCCAGCTGTCCGTGTACACGGATGCATCGCTGGAGGGGTGAGGGGGGGGGGGGGGGGGGGCGCCTGCCTGGGAGAACACCAGGTCTCGGGCACATGGACTGTCCTGGAGAGTCAGCTGCATATCAATCTGTTGGAAATGATGGCAGTGGAACTGGCGTTGGAAGAGTTTCTTCCAATGATCAGGGGCATGGTGATATTGATACGGTCGGACAATTTCGACGGTAGTATCATACATAAATCGCCAAGGCGGGACCAGGTCACCCACACTGTGTATCAAAGTGTGGCACTTGATTCAATGGTGCAGGAATTACTCGGTTGTTTTGAAAGCAGCTCACATTCCTGGCCGATTGAACATTCTGGCGGATGCTTTGTCTCGCAGACAGAGAATTCTGCCAACAGAATGGTCCCTCAACCCTCCAGTTCTACGAAGGATCTTCGAGCATTGGGGCAAACCCAGCGTGGACTTGTTCGCCACAAGGGAAAATGCTCAAATCATGACTTATGTCTCGCCGATTCCAGATCCAAATGCCGTCGATACAGACGCTCTGGCGATAAGCTGGAGAGGGATGCACGCTTACGCGTACCCACCCACCATCCTTCTGCCGAAGGTATTGGTGAAGATCAGGGAGGAACCCTGTCGGGTCCTGCTAATAGCGCCGTATTGGCCAAGCATGGCGTGGTTCACGGATCTGCTAGATCTGCTGGTGGAAAATCCAGTGCAGTTGCCCGAGATTCCGAACATAATCTCCCAGGCCAAGGGACGCTTCCTACACGAGCGTCCCGAAATGTTATTGACTGCGTGGTTGTTGTCAGACAACGTTCCATGTCAGAAGGCCTTTCTCGACAGGCTGCTGATTTCATCGCGGTGGCGAGAAGGAGGTCGACCTTCAGGTCATATAACAACAAGGTTAACAGATTTGCAGACTGCTGTGAGGAAAAGGGTATTGTTACCTTTCATTCCACTATTCAGCAAATAGCAGACTTTCTCTGTGAGCTGTTCTTTTCAGGACTAGCTCCTGTCACAATTGCTGGATACAAGTCAGCTTTGGCATCAGTTATCCCTTGTCTAGCCAACAGGGATAGTCCAGAGGTGGCCCAGTTGAGTGTGATGGTGAAGGGAATGAGCAATCTCCGACCGAGACAACCGGTAGTCATTCCAGCCTGGAGTCTATCTTTAGTGCTTAATGTACTGGCCAAGCACCCTTTCGAACCGTTGCGTTCGGCTAGTCTAAAGCATTTGACTCTAAAGGCGGTCTTTCTATTGGCAGCTTCCTCAGCTAGAAGGCGCAGTGTGATCCATGCACTTTCAGCAGAGAGGGACCGATTATTGTCTCCAGAGAGGGTCTGCGTCTACTGCCAAGAGCAGAGTTTATGTCAAAGATTCGATCTTTGAGATATCCCGGCAAACCGATCGTTATACCGAAACTAAGTAGGTTGGATCGTGATGCCAGTGTCTGGTGCCCAGTCCGTGCTTTGACTAAGTACAAAACGGACAGACTCGTTACGGTCGAATGATAGACATCTGTGGATCTGCCATATGGAGCCATATGGCGCCGCATCCGTGGATTCTATCTCTCGTTGGGTAGTCGAATGCATTCAGACTACCCGTGAGATTACGACTCAGCACCAAGTGCAAGGCGCAAGGGCACGATATTAGAGGAATAGCCGCCTCTTCCGCCCTTTACAATGGTGTTCCGTTTAAAGACATCATGGCTGTTGCACAAGGGCATTGTGAGTCCTCTTTCATGGATTACTATATGAGGGATGTGTCAGACTTCGCCATTCCACTCGCTTTAGCTGTTTTGAGACGATAGCTATATGACCGCACTGCTCTTCTTCCTTTTTTGGCATTTGTAAGAGAGAATTTAGAAGCAGACATGGTCGAGCGAGAGGATATCAACCAGTTGTGTCACTGAGGCCAGACAAGTGAATGTTTGGAGGCTCCAGATCTGAATTCCAAATATCATGAGGTAATTCACGATTGAGAGTGTTTTGTATTATGTCTATATATCATGATCATTCATCTTATATATTCATGCTTATTCCCAGGCTAATATATGCAAAGAGCAGTTAACCCTCTTGGCATATTTGTGTTTCAGGCGAGATACATGTTCGTGAGTTCTCTCCCTTTTCTTAGGAGAAAAAGGGGGAGGGGAGCAGTGACGCGAATGTGATTCGGTTCCGATAACTTGACGGTCCTTTTAGGTCTCCGTTAGTCAAGTTGTTAAGTCTAAATCTTTCTCCAAGGGGCAAAAGTAGCATTTATGGCTTGCCCCTTCCCACCAGGTTACTGATCAAATCTGGTGTATATCAGAAGTAACAGAATGGTGAGTATTGATCGAAGGAGAATGCAGGAAATTTCAATTTCCTTTTCTCCGAGATCTAATAATACTCACCATTCTGTTACGGACCCAGCCTCACAGCCCCACGGAGGCAAGCCATGGATTTCTCTTGTTTGGTGGCTATGCAAACAATATGAGCTCTATGGTAGACGGGTACTTGCCAGTTGGGAGCCGAGTACCCGGTTCCAAGGAGTCGGTAAAGCTTTCTAAGTCTATAGTCCTAGAGCCAGCTGTCAGAGCCAGCTGTATATCAGAAGTAACAGAATGGTGAGTATTGGTAGATCTCGGAGAAAGGGAAATTGAAATTTCCTGCATTCCAGAGTATGTACCCATCATATGACATCACAATCATCTACGTGGTGTGTAGAATGACATCATAATGGATGACGTCATGAATGACGTCGATAAGTACGTCACGAACGCATATTTGAAGACTGACTATGCGTTATTGTACACATTGTTTGCTTTTACTATTTAATAAATACTCTGTTGAATATTTTGAAACTAATTTGACTGGGCGCTGTTGCTGCCATAGGCAGCAACAGCACCCAGTCAAATTAGTTACAAAATATTAAATAGCTTCCCTGTATAGTTTTCAGGAAATTGATAGCTAGGGCATTCGGGGATCGATCAATCCCAACATGGCGAGGTGTGGGTGGAGCTTAGCTAGTGATGGGCGGGGCATAGCTAAAAATGGAAAGGTCCATTATCAGTGGCAATGGTTGCCTACTGAACACATCAGCAGCTTCATATACGAATATTTCAGGACATTCTCTCATACATAAGGGATACGACAGATTTCATGAACAAACTAGATACATTCGAGAAAATACCAGAACATGCGTCAGTTTGGCATGCCAGGCGACTTAGCATCAATCTCTGTTCTACATCTACTCTATCGTCCTCAATTTTGAGTTTAATGGCAAACAATACCGCCAAACAGGGGGTACCACCATGGGGACGAGAGTGGCGCCCACCTACGCGATCATCTTCATGGCACTATTAGAAAAGAAACTGCTATCCACATCGGCACACCAAACAACCCTATATCTACACTACATCGATGCTATCTTTATAATCTGGACTTCGTGTAAACAAAAACTGGATGAGTTCATCCACAGAAAAAAAGGAATTTCCTGGACACCCTTGTTTACATAGACCAAGACCGCACCTTGCGCTTTGATCTATGTTCAAAACCCATGGATGCACATGGATATCTCAATTATTATTCAGCACACCCACAATTAACCAAGACCTCTAACCCTATGGCCAATTCCTTTGCCTTCGTAGAATCTGCAGCAAGGATATTGCCTTCGATACCCACGTTCATGAACTGATTGGGTACTATAGAACAGAAACTACCCATCAGACCGTCTCCACAAATGCTATCAAAAGTCATGCAAAAGTCAACGGTTGGAACTGTTAACACGAAACCCTAAAAAAACGAAACTATCACGAGGATTCCATGCATAATGGACATCCACCAACAAAGCCACAAAACACGCAACATCATAAAGAAATATTGGAATCTGCTAATTAGCAACTACACATGCACGGACACTTTCACCACACCACCAATGTTCGGATATAGAAGGAATCCCACGATTAAGGACACATTAGCTAAAGCTAAATTTGAGTTTCCCGCCAAAAACGGAATCTACGGGAAAAACTCCTTAACCCTACAAACCCATGCACATGGAAAGTTTTTCTGTAACAAGATGGACCACAAACGTGAGTTCACTAGTACTCGTACAAGCCTTAAATACAGGTGTGACGTGAAAACATACAGCGACACACGCAATGTCATTTACCTTCTCATTCGTACAAGATGTAAAAACAATATGTAGGTGAGACAAAACGTGAATTTCACATCAGAATGAAAGAACATCTACAGGACATTAAGAATCAAAAAGACACCCAGAGCCACATCATTTTAATTTGCCCACACATTCTGGACAGTCCTAGAAAATCATACCTCATGACCCCGAGGACATAGAGAAAACACATTTATGGAAAGAGCAGGAAAAGTATTAGATACACCAACTACACACGCATGCAGACTGGTGATTCTCTTATAATTAATTTTTCACATATATTTGAAAATAATTTGTATCAGCAGCTGCGTTTCTAGAAATTACGAAATCTATAATCTACAAGATTTGTAGAGAACGCATCATTTTAACCATTGAGGATAATATATGCACCTCCAGTCATTTTCTGCCTCGACAACAATTAATCTTAGTTTAGACTTAACCTAACAAGCCATAAACATATATTAAGCGGTCTATCCACATGGACTGTATTGCACGACAACATAGACTCCGAGAAATTAACGTTAACCACGCCAGCTCGACGTACGAACCCACGTGGCCGGATAAAGAGGGAATTACTTACCAGCCGCCAAACTCACCCATTCGCCTACGCATCTCACGTTCTTAGGATTTCAAATATGCCTGGCTAACGAAGGAAGCGAAACACCTTATCACTCCCTAGAATGAGTGATAAAGGGGTGCAAAGAAATAGTGCCTGATTTTATATCATCATGGAAACCAATTTGAAAGTATCTGCAGGAATCCACTCCTATCATCATCTTCCCGAGGGAAGTCGGAATTTTAAAGGAAACTTCACTGCTGCAGTAACAGAGATCACTACGTGCCCTATATATACTATACAATAACAATTCTCAGTTCCTGCAGGCCAGAAAGAAACATTATCGTCCTTACCTATATCAGAATTTAAGACATTAAGAGGGCAAGGAATACTGCTATCACCAAATCATCATCATCAACTGTATGAAGATACCCGTGCGATGTCCCTGTTTGCGAGAGTCTATCAACGAAGCAACGACTTCTACGAACATCATTTATCCAGCCACAAGTTTGAGCCGATGTACGGTGTTCAGTGTAAGCATCTGTTCGTCACGACATACACTGGAAAAACTCTTGACAGAAATTGGAGTTATGATGTTAGGATCCTTCATCTCACTGCGGACACAGCGACGAAGCGAATCAGAGCAAAAAAGTGCTGCCTGCCACCATTTGAATCTCTTGACACCACCCAAGGGCAAAAGAGAGAGAATTTCTGCTTCACAAGCTTTAGAGATGAACTCTCTGGAACTACAACATCCACCACCTTTACCTTCCCATGCCACATAGGAGTATGCACCATGGACGCGTAAGCAGTCTATAACCAAGTTGATAGCACTAATATGCACCAAGAAACATTCAGCTATTTCTACCGATTTTGCGACAGTTAAAAAAACAACAACTACTGTTGCCAGCAGAGTCCCAACTGTTACTTCTATTTCGTGTTTGTCTACAAAAACCATCATAGCTACATCTACAGAGATCGTCTCGGAACATGGTAGTACGACCTCTACCACTGTACCAACGTCTGCACCTCCAGTCACCATTCTGTGCAGTGTCCTGGTAACGCTGGTCAGGTCCGTACACAAACCAACACACAGAGACAGCCACTGAGAACACCGCCTCTGCTGCAAAAGTCAACATTAGCAGCCATGTTGACACCAGTAACAATTACACTTGCCATTTCCTGTGTGACGATGCAATCCACGATTTTCAGAAAGCATCTCATCAGCAGCCATGTTGACGCCAGTAACCATTACACTTGCCATTTCCTGTGCGACGATGCAATCCACGATTTTCAGAAAGCATCTCCGCAATAAGATGAAAACAACAATGATCACAGGCTGCAGCAACCGCAGCCCAGACTCCTGCTCCTCCAACTACAATTTCAGAGGAGCCAGAAATCATCAACTTTATAACACCCGCCTTGATCACATGAGTCAGCAACCCCATTTCCACATCTGCACCAGCCCGTTTGGAAACAACGATGGATTCACCTGGCCGTTACACCAGTCACCAATGGTGATGTATATGGGCTGATGTCATTAGAACATTAGCTTCTGACAGTTGCATCCGCAGAATGCTTTCAGAAATTAGCGACAGCCAGGCTGGGACCAGCGATCATCAGATTTCGACAGAGGAAGACGATTTTTCGCCTCCTTTCGTCCACTAACTACTGAGCCAACAATGACGGAAGTCCACCACTCACTTTCATCTTTGATCTGGTATGGTCTAGCTATGGATGACTTGCTTCGACTGGACCAACAGTTAACTTCAGACACTTTAACCAATGTGCGACACTACACCAAAGACTTGCAAGATCACCCCCCCCCCCCCGCCCCACCACCACGACTTTAGCCCAAGCCGGAGAGAGGACCATCACCCCTTGACATCCATCTTAGGTATTGCTAATGAACAACCACTAAATCATGTCACACTCATCAACTGGAGGACGGCGATTAAAACAGACCTAAGACTGTGTGTCTGCCCATGCAGTTAAGACCTAGTGTGTGTATGTGCGTGTAAGAACTATGATTGTAAGGGTGCCCTAGTAAACTATATAAAATAGTGTCTCACCATGTTCATAAAACCTTATACTGTCTGGAAGCTGGACGTAGCTAGGCTGGAAGCTTTTGATTGTAAAATGTCAGCCAAAATCGCGGAGTTCCACCACAATGTTGTCCTAAAATATAAATGTACTATATTTGTGAGGCAGAAAATGCAGCTAAACCGCCGATGAAAAATACAAGAAACAGATACCCACCATTCAAAAACAAAAAAAAACAAGAGGAGCAAGGGGCCTGTATCGCTCACCTGGAATTATTAGTTACTGGCACAACCAAAGAAAATGAGATGACCACTGGGAAAATTTACCGATCAAGTTTCTGTGAAGAAGGTTTAGCCAAGTTGTATTAAAATTGGCCCAGTGGTTAATAAGTAGTCTTTTTAATGATTTTCTCGGAAATTTCCAGAAAATACAAGATGTCCGGCAAAAATGCTAAATTTTAATTGATTCATGGCGGACATGGCTTTTTTTACATATCAACTTTCCATAGAGAAATTTTAACGGCGTTTCGGCCCTAATCAAATGCTGACTAGCAAGATTACTCATCTCAATGGCCCTGCAATGAATACATATGTCCGTCATGCTGGAAATCCCCAGCATTGCACCTAAAAACAGACGTACTACAAAATTCGAGGTCCAGCGTACTTCAGTGTCGCAATATATATTGGGACTGTATATTTTCCCCATTGATGACCCGAATGATTTTCGTCACCGTTAGCTCATTTCTGAAGGAAATAAGGAAAGTTTGATACCTTTGGAACCGTCTTTGCGGCATTCTGAAGCTGTCCATGAAAGCGCCCTAAAAAGCTCACTCTGGAGATATTTTGAGAATAAAAAAATCTATCTAGACACCTACTGCTGATGCGCCTAAGCGAGAGGACAGAGCCTGGCACTTTCGAGATATTTTGAGAATGAAAGCACTTCTCTCCAGCACCTGCTGCTGAAGCGCCTAAGCCTGGTGCATTAGAGCTTTACGATGTAAACAAACACTGATTCATTCTCGGAAAGAGGGAGGAGTCACGTGACACTCATACAAAAGTATATAAGCTGACTAAGATAGGAAAATTGACGGAGAGGCATTAGTCATGGTACAGCTCTGAGGACCGAGCACTGGAGTTGTCTGATCCACAGGGGCCAAAACAACGGTCTCAGCACACCTCGAGCAGCTGAACAGTCAGGGGCCTCCAACCGGCAGCAATACTACTATACATCAGTGTTATGGGGTAGGATTGGTACCAATTTTTTAACGCCCCGCCTGGATCAAGCAGGGCAAACTAACAACCAAAAGTATACCATCTCACCAGTGGGGGTTGGACCGTTGTCATCAGGTCCTGCTTATGTAAGATATTAATTCGTTGCCAAATCGCGACCAGGAACTACTCAGCGCTTGGGAATGATCACTACATCCGGATATCCAGCCGCCAGATTGCGAGCCAAACAACCCATCTTTTGGACCCTCAGGAGCCAACCGCTCCCATCCATGTGTCGTCGTCACGATAAGAGCTTAGTTCTCGCTCACTCTTTTTCTCCTTCTTCATCATCATTATTTGAGCTGTTATTGTGACTGTAAATCGCATCATCATTGAACAATTATTGTGCCATCAAACTGCACTCTTCATCATTGTCATTGAATCGTTTTTTTGTGAATCTAACCACAGTTCAACTCTTCGTGAACCACCACTGCAAATCTATATCTTTTCATGTTATATGTTTGTGAAATGTTCATACTTACAGTACGACTTGTCCTGCAAGTAGATGCCGCTGATCTTCTTGAACTCTTACACACCGCATAAATATTCTGCCTTAATTATATTATTATATGCATAGTTATATGCACCTTTAGCGACTATATTTGTGCAGCACCTTTCTCTCGCTCATCTCCACCTTCTTCTCAAGCTTGCTCTATACACACTCCCGCTGTCGCTAAACTGCCTAGATAGACGTTCCTATATATCTCTGCAATTGATATACTGCCTAAGTTGTATCATACTAATATATCTTAAGGGTTGTATGCACATTGTAATAGATGTGGAGCTGCCTCTAAAATTACCGTAGAAACTTATCCTCTCAATTCAATCGTCTTTAGGAATATTTATCAAAGCACAACCGCTACACTCACGAGCTGCAGTTCACTTGGAAATAACCACGGTTAGCAAATAGCAAGTCGTTCTCTCGCATACACCGCCAAAAGTTCACCTAGCGACGTAGCATAGTCGAAGTTCGAATCATATATATATATATATATATATATATATATATATATATATATATATATATATATATATATATATATATATATATATATCAACAGCAGCGTTGACCGCATTTGCCACCCCCATATATGTGTATATGATGCCTATACATTCTGGTACTATTTCTTCCCTCACACTTTCGCCATAGAAAAGGATATTTAAGGTTGCAAAATTAACCGCACTCACATAGCAGCCTCCTAAAAACAGGAGCACCAGACACTCACCGCCTGTAAACACGAGACATTCACCGCCTGTAAACACCACACACTCACTTGTAAACACCACACACTCACCGCCTGTAAACACCACACACTAGTCACCTGTAAACGCCACACACTCAACGCCTGTAAACACCACACACTCGCCTGTAAACAGCACACACACACCGCCTGTAAACACCACACACTCACCGCCTGTAGACACCACACACTCACCGCCAGTAAACACCACACACTCACCGCCTGTAAACACCACTTGTAAACACCACACTCACCGCTTGTAAACACCACACACTCACCACCTGTAAACACCACACACCGCCTGTAAGCACCATACACTCACCGCCTGTAAACACCACACACTCACCGCCTGTAAACACCACACACTCACCGCTTGTAAACACCACACTCACCACCTGTAAACACCTCACACTCACCGCCTGTAAACACCACACACTCACCGCCTGTAAACACCACACACTCGCCGCTTGTAAACACCACACTCACCACCTGTAAACACCACACGCTCACCACCTGTAAACACCACACACTCACTGCCTGTAAACACCACACACTCAGCGCCTGTAAACACCACACACACACCGCCTGTAAACACCACATATTCACCACCTGTAAACACCACACACTCACCGCCTGTAAACACCACACACTCACCGCCTGTAAACACCACACTCACCACCTGTAAACACCACACACTCACCACCTGTAAACACCACACACTCACTGCCTGTAAACACCACACACTCAGCGCCTGTAAACACCACACACTCAGCGCCTGTAAAGACCACACACTCATCACCTGTAAACACCACACTCACCACCTGTAAACACCACACACTCACCACCTGTAAACATCACACACTCACTGCCAGTAAACACCACACACTCAGCGCCTGTAAACACCACACACTCACCGCCTGTAAACACCACACACTCACCACCTGTAAACACCACACTCACCACCTGTAAACACCACACACTCACTGCCTGTAAACACCACACACTCACCACCTGTAAACACCACACACTCACCGCCTGTAAACACCACACACTCACCGCCTGTAAACACCACACACTCACTGCCTGTAAACACCACACACTCAGCGCCTGTAAACACCACACACTCGTCGCCTGTAAACACCACACACTCAGCGCCTGTAAACACCACACACTCAGCGCCTGTAAACACCACACACTCACCACCTGTAAACAACACCTGTAAACACCACACACTCACCGCCTGTAAACACCACACACTCACCGCCTGTAAACACCACAAACTCACCGCCTGTAAACACCACACACTCACCGCCTGTAAACACCACACACTCAGCGCCTATAAACACCACACACTCAGCGCCTGTAAACACCACACACTCAGCGCCTGTAAACACCACACACTCACAGCCTGTAAACACCACACACTCGCCGCCTGTAAACACCACACACTCACCACCTGTAAGCAACACCTGTAAACACCACACACTCACCACCTGTAAACATCACACTCACTGCCAGTAAACACCACACACTCAGCGCCAGTAAAGACCACACACTCATCACCTGTAAACACCACACTCACCACCTGTAAACACCACACACTCACCACCTGTAAACATCACACACTCACTGCCAGTAAACACCACACACTCAGCGCCTGTAAACACCACACACTCACCGCCTGTAAACACCACACACTCACCACCTGTAAACACCACACTCACCACCTGTAAACACCACACACTCACCACCTGTAAACACCACACACTCACTGCCTGTAAACACCACACACTCAGCGCCTGTAAACACCACACACTCAGCGCCTGTAAACACCACACACTCAGCGCCTGTAAACACCACACACTCAGCGCCAGTAAAGACCACACACTCATCACCTGTAAACACCACACTCACCACCTGTAAACACCACACACTCACCACCTGTAAACATCACACACTCACTGCCAGTAAACACCACACACTCAGCGCCTGTAAACACCACACACTCACCGCCTGTAAACACCACACACTCACCACCTGTAAACACCACACTCACCACCTGTAAACACCACACACTCACCACCTGTAAACACCACACACTCACTGCCTGTAAACACCACACACTCAGCGCCTGTAAACACCACACACTCAGCGCCTGTAAAGACCACACACTCATCACCTGTAAACACCACACTCACCACCTGTAAACACCACACACTCACCACCTGTAAACATCACACACTCACTGCCAGTAAACACCACACACTCAGCGCCTGTAAACACCACACACTCACCGCCTGTAAATACCACACACTCACCACCTGTAAACACCACACACCGCCTGTAAGCACCATACACTCACAGCTTGTAAACACCACACACTCACCGCCTATAAACACCACACACTTACCTGTGAACACCACACACTCACCGTTTGTAAACCCCACACACTCACCGCCTGTAAACACCACACACTCACAGCTTGTAAACACCACACTCACCACCTGTAAACACCTCACACTCACCGCCTGTAAACACCACACACTCACCGCCTGTAAACACCACACACTCGCCGCTTGTAAACACCACACACTCACCACCTATAAACACCACACACTTACCTGTGAACACCACACACTCACCGTTTGTAAACACCACATATTCACCGCCTGTAAACACCACACACTCACCGCCTGTAAACACCATACACTCACCGCCTGTAAACACCACACTCACCACCTGTAAACACCACACACTCACCACCTGTAAACACCACACACTCACTGCCTGTAAACACCACACACTCAGCGCCTGTAAACACCACACACTCAGCGCCTGTAAAGACCACACACTCATCACCTGTAAACACCACACTCACCACCTGTAAACACCACACACTCACCACCTGTAAACATCACACACTCACTGCCAGTAAACACCACACACTCAGCGCCTGTAAACACCACACACTCACCGCCTGTAAACACCACACACTCACCACCTGTAAACACCACACTCACCACCTGTAAACACCACACACTCACTGCCTGTAAACACCACACACTCACCACCTGTAAACACCACACACTCACCGCCTGTAAACACCACACACTCACCGCCTGTAAACACCACACACTCACCGCCTGTAAACACCACAAACTCACCGCCTGTAAACACCACACACTCACCGCCTGTAAACACCACACACTCAGCGCCTATAAACACCACACACTCAGCGCCTGTAAACACCACACACTCAGCGCCTGTAAACACCACACACTCACAGCCTGTAAACACCACACACTCGCCGCCTGTAAACACCACACATTCACCACCTGTAAGCAACACCTGTAAACACCACACACTCACCACCTGTAAACATCACACTCACTGCCAGTAAACACCACACACTCAGCGCCAGTAAAGACCACACACTCATCACCTGTAAACACCACACTCACCACCTGTAAACACCACACACTCACCACCTGTAAACATCACACACTCACTGCCAGTAAACACCACACACTCAGCGCCTGTAAACACCACAGACTCACTGCCTGTAAACACCACACACTCACCACCTGTAAACACCACACTCACCACCTGTAAACACCACACACTCACCACCTGTAAACACCACACACTCACTGCCTGTAAACACCACACACTCAGCGCCTGTAAACACCACACACTCAGCGCCTGTAAACACCACACACTCAGCGCCTGTAAACACCACACACTCAGCGCCAGTAAAGACCACACACTCATCACCTGTAAACACCACACTCACCACCTGTAAACACCACACACTCACCACCTGTAAACATCACACACTCACTGCCAGTAAACACCACACACTCAGCGCCTGTAAACACCACACACTCACCGCCTGTAAACACCACACACTCACCACCTGTAAACACCACACTCACCACCTGTAAACACCACACACTCACCACCTGTAAACACCACACACTCACTGCCTGTAAACACCACACACTCAGCGCCTGTAAACACCACACACTCAGCGCCTGTAAAGACCACACACTCATCACCTGTAAACACCACACTCACCACCTGTAAACACCACACACTCACCACCTGTAAACATCACACACTCACTGCCAGTAAACACCACACACTCAGCGCCTGTAAACACCACACACTCACCGCCTGTAAATACCACACACTCACCACCTGTAAACACCACACACCGCCTGTAAGCACCATACACTCACAGCTTGTAAACACCACACACTCACCGCCTATAAACACCACACACTTACCTGTGAACACCACACACTCACCGTTTGTAAACCCCACACACTCACCGCCTGTAAACACCACACACTCACAGCTTGTAAACACCACACTCACCACCTGTAAACACCTCACACTCACCGCCTGTAAACACCACACACTCACCGCCTGTAAACACCACACACTCGCCGCTTGTAAACACCACACACTCACCACCTATAAACACCACACACTTACCTGTGAACACCACACACTCACCGTTTGTAAACACCACATATTCACCGCCTGTAAACACCACACACTCACCGCCTGTAAACACCATACACTCACCGCCTGTAAACACCACACTCACCACCTGTAAACACCACACACTCACCACCTGTAAACACCACACACTCACTGCCTGTAAACACCACACACTCAGCGCCTGTAAACACCACACACTCAGCGCCTGTAAAGACCACACACTCATCACCTGTAAACACCACACTCACCACCTGTAAACACCACACACTCACCACCTGTAAACATCACACACTCACTGCCAGTAAACACCACACACTCAGCGCCTGTAAACACCACACACTCACCGCCTGTAAACACCACACACTCACCACCTGTAAACACCACACTCACCACCTGTAAACACCACACACTCACTGCCTGTAAACACCACACACTCACCACCTGTAAACACCACACACTCACCGCCTGTAAACACCACACACTCACCGCCTGTAAATACCACACACTCACCGCCTGTAAACACCACACACTCACTGCCTGTAAACACCACACACTCAGCGCCTGTAAACACCACACACTCGTCGCCTGTAAACACCACACACTCAGCGCCTGTAAACACCACACACTCAGCGCCTGTAAACACCACACACTCACCACCTGTAAACAACACCTGTAAACACCACACACTCACCGCCTGTAAACACCACACACTCACCGCCTGTAAACACCACAAACTCACCGCCTGTAAACACCACACACTCACCGCCTGTAAACACCACACACTCAGCGCCTATAAACACCACACACTCAGCGCCTGTAAACACCACACACTCAGCGCCTGTAAACACCACACACTCACAGCCTGTAAACACCACACACTCGCCGCCTGTAAACACCACACACTCACCACCTGTAAGCAACACCTGTAAACACCACACACTCACCACCTGTAAACATCATAATCACTGCCAGTAAACACCACACACTCAGCGCCAGTAAAGACCACACACTCATCACCTGTAAACACCACACTCACCACCTGTAAACACCACACACTCACCACCTGTAAACATCACACACTCACTGCCAGTAAACACCACACACTCAGCGCCTGTAAACACCACACACTCACCGCCTGTAAACACCACACACTCATCACCTGTAAACACCACACTCACCACCTGTAAATACCACACACTCACCACCTGTAAACATCACACACTCACTGCCAGTAAACACCACACACTCAGCGCCTGTAAACACCACACACTCACCGCCTGTAAACACCACACACTCACCACCTGTAAACACCACACACTCACCGCCTATAAACACCACACACTTACCTGTGAACACCACACACTCAGCGCCTGTAAACACCACACACTCAGCGCCTGTAAATACCACACACTCATCACCTGTAAACACCACACTCACCACCTGTAAATACCACACACTCACCACCTGTAAACATCACACACTCACTGCCAGTAAACACCACACACTCAGCGCCTGTAAACACCACACACTCACCGCCTGTAAACACCATACACTCACCTCCTGTAAACACCACACACTCACCGCCTATAAACACCACACACTTACCTGTGAACACCACACACTCACCGTTTGTAAACCCCACACACTCACCGCCTGTAAACACCACACACTCACCGCCTGTAAACACCACACACTCACCGCCTGTAAACACCACACACTCACCGCTTGTAAACACCACACTCACCACCTGTAAACACCTCACACTCACCGCCTGTAAACACCACACACTCACCGCCTGTAAACACCACACACTCGCCGCTTGTAAACACCACACACTCACCGCCTGTAAACACCACATATTCACCGCCTGTAAACACCACACACTCACCGCCTGTAAACACCACACACTCACCGCCTGTAAACACCACACTCACCACCTGTAAACACCACACACTCACCACCTGTAAACACCACACACTCACTGCCTATAAACACCACACACTCAGCGCCTGTAAACACCACACACTCAGCGCCTGTAAAGACCACACACTCATCACCTGTAAACACCACACTCACCACCTGTAAACACCACACACTCACCACCTATAAACATCACACACTCACTGCCAGTAAACACCACACTCAGCGCCTGTAAACACCACACACTCAGCGCCAGTAAAGACCACACACTCATCACCTGTAAACACCACACTCACCACCTGTAAACACCACACACTCACCGCCTGTAAACACCACACACTCACCACCTGTAAACACCACACACTCACCGCCTGTAAACACCACACACTCACCGCCTGTAAACACCACAAACTCACCGCCTGTAAACACCACACACTCACCGCCTGTAAACACCACACACTCAGCGCCTATAAACACCACACACTCAGCGCCTGTAAACACCACACACTCAGCGCCCGTAAACACCACACACTCACAGCCTGTAAACACCACACACTCGCCGCCTGTAAACACCACACACTCACCACCTGTAAGCAACACCTGTAAACACCACACACTCACTGCCTGTAAACACCACACACTCAGCGTCTGTAAACACCACACACTCACCGCCTGTAAACACCACACACTCACCGCCTGTAAACACCACATACTCATCGCCTGTAAACACCACACACTCAGCACCTGTAAACACCACACACTCACCGCCTGTAAACACCACACACTCACCGCCTGTAAACACCACACTCACTGCCTGTAAACACCACACACTCAGCACCTGTAAACACCACACACTCAGCGCCTGTAAACACCACACACTCAGCGCCTGTAAACACCCACACTCAGCGCCTGTAAATACCACACACTCATCACCTGTAAACACCACACTCACCACCTGTAAACACCACACACACACCAGCTGTAAACATCACACACCCACTGCCAGTAAACACCACACACTCGGCGCATGTAAACACCACACACTCACCGCCTGTAAAAACCACACACTCACCACCTGTAAACACCACACACTCACCACCTGTAAACCCCACACTCACCGCATGTAAACACCACACACTCATCGCCTGTAAACACCACACACTCACTGCTTGTAAACACCACACACTCACTGCCTGTAAACACCACACACTCACCGCCTGTAAACACCACACGTACACCGCCTGTCAACACCACACACTCAGTGCCTGTAAACACCACACACTCACCACCTGTAAACACCACACACTCACCGCCTGTAAACACCACACTCACCACCTGTAAACACCACACACTCACTGCCTGTAAACACCACACACTCACCGCCTGTAAACACCACACACACCGCCTGTAAACACCACACACTCACTGCCTGTAAACACCACACACTCACTGCCTGTAAACACCACACACTCACCACCTGTAAACACCACACACTCACCGCCTGTAAACACCACACACTCAGCACCTGTAAACACCACACACTCAGCGGCTGTAAACACCACACACTCAGCGCCTGTAAACACCCACACTCAGCGCCTGTAAAGACCACACACTCATCACCTGTAAACACCACACTCACCACCTGTAAACACCACACACACACCACCTGTAAACATCACACACCCACTGCCAGTAAACACCACACACTCAGCGCATGTAAACACCACACACTCACCGCCTGTAAAAACCACACACTCACCACCTGTAAACACCACACTCACCGCATGTAAACACCACACACTCATCGCCTGTAAACACCACACACTCACTGCTTGTAAACACCACACACCACACACCTGTAAACACCACACACTCACCGCCTGTAAACACCACACACTCAGCGCCTGTAAACACCACACACTCAGCGCCTGTAAACACCACACACTCACCACCTGTAAACAACACCTGTAAACACCACACACTCACCGCCTGTAAACACCACACACTCACCGCCTGTAAACACCACAAACTCACCGCCTGTAAACACCACACACTCAGCGCCTGTAAACACCACACACTCAGCGCCCGTAAGCACCACACACTCACCGCCTGTAAACACCACACACTCACCGCCTGTAAACACCACATACTCACCGCCTGTAAACACCACACACTCAGCACCTGTAAACACCACACACTCACCGCCTGTAAACACCACACACTCACCGCCTGTAAACACCACACACTCACTGCCTGTAAACACCACACACTCAGCACCTGTAAACACCACACACTCAGCGCCTGTAAACACCACACACTCAGCGCCTGTAAACACCCACACTCAGCGCCTGTAAATACCACACACTCACCACCTGTAAACACCACACACACACCAGCTGTAAACATCACACACTCACCACCTGTAAACACCACACACTCACCGCCTGTAAACACCACACACTCACCGCCTGTAAACACCACACACTCACCGCCTGTAAACACCAGACACTCACTGCCTGTAAACACCACACACTCAGCGCCTGTAAACACCACACACTCCTCGCCTGTAAACACCACACACTCGCCTGTAAACACCACACACTCAGCGCCTGTAAACACCACACACTCGTCGCCTGTAAACACCACACACTCAGCGCCTGTAAACACCACACACTCAGCGCCTGTAAACACCACACACTCACCACCTGTAAACAACACCTGTAAACACCACACACTCACCGCCTGTAAACACCACACACTCACCGCCTGTAAACACCACAAACTCACCGCCTGTAAACACCACACACTCACCGCCTGTAAACACCACACACTCAGCGCCTATAAACACCACACACTCAGCGCCTGTAAACACCACACACTCAGCGCCCGTAAACACCACACACTCACAGCCTGTAAACACCACACACTCGCCGCCTGTAAACACCACACACTCACCACCTGTAAGCAACACCTGTAAACACCACACACTCACTGCCTGTAAACACCACACACTCAGCGTCTGTAAACACCACACACTCACCGCCTGTAAACACCACACACTCACCGCCTGTAAACACCACATACTCATCGCCTGTAAACACCACACACTCAGCACCTGTAAACACCACACACTCACCGCCTGTAAACACCACACACTCACCGCCTGTAAACACCACACACTCACTGCCTGTAAACACCACACACTCAGCACCTGTAAACACCACACACTCAGCGCCTGTAAACACCACACACTCAGCGCCTGTAAACACCCACACTCAGCGCCTGTAAATACCACACACTCATCACCTGTAAACACCACACTCACCACCTGTAAACACCACACACACACCAGCTGTAAACATCACACACCCACTGCCAGTAAACACCACACACTCGGCGCATGTAAACACCACACACTCACCGCCTGTAAAAACCACACACTCACCACCTGTAAACACCACACACTCACCACCTGTAAACCCCACACTCACCGCATGTAAACACCACACACTCATCGCCTGTAAACACCACACACTCACTGCTTGTAAACACCACACACTCACTGCCTGTAAACACCACACACTCACCGCCTGTAAACACCACACGTACACCGCCTGTCAACACCACACACTCAGTGCCTGTAAACACCACACACTCACCACCTGTAAACACCACACACTCACCGCCTGTAAACACCACACTCACCACCTGTAAACACCACACACTCACTGCCTGTAAACACCACACACTCACCGCCTGTAAACACCACACACACCGCCTGTAAACACCACACACTCACTGCCTGTAAACACCACACACTCACTGCCTGTAAACACCACACACTCACCACCTGTAAACACCACACACTCACCGCCTGTAAACACCACACATTCACGCCTGTAAACACCACACACTCACTGCCTGTAAACACCACACACTCAGCGCCTGTAAACACCACACACTCGTCGCCTGTAAACACCACACACTCAGCGCCTGTAAACACCACACACTCAGCGCCTGTAAACACCACACACTCACCACCTGTAAACAACACCTGTAAACACCACACACTCACCGCCTGTAAGCACCACACACTCACCGCCTGTAAACACCACAATCTCACCGCCTGTAAACACCACACACTCACCGCCTGTAAACACCACACACTCAGCGCCTATAAACACCACACACTCAGCGCCTGTAAACACCACACACTCAGCGCCCGTAAACACCACACACTCACAGCCTGTAAACACCACACACTCGCCGCCTGTAAACACCACACACTCACCACCTGTAAGCAACACCTGTAAACACCACACACTCACTGCCTGTAAACACCACACACTCAGCGTCTGTAAACACCACACACTCACCGCCTGTAAACACCACACACTCACCGCCTGTAAACACCACATACTCACCGCCTGTAAACACCACACACTCAGCACCTGTAAACACCACACACTCACCGCCTGTAAACACCACACACTCACTGCCTGTAAACACCACACACTCAGCACCTGTAAACACCACACACTCACCGCCTGTAAACACCACACACTCACTGCCTGTAAACACCACACACTCAGCACCTGTAAACACCACACACTCAGCGGCTGTAAACACCACACACTCAGCGCCTGTAAACACCCACACTCAGCGCCTGTAAAGACCACACACTCATCACCTGTAAACACCACACTCACCACCTGTAAACACCACACACACACCACCTGTAAACATCACACACCCACTGCCAGTAAACACCACACACTCAGCGCATGTAAACACCACACACTCACCGCCTGTAAAAACCACACACTCACCACCTGTAAACACCACACTCACCGCATGTAAACACCACACACTCATCGCCTGTAAACACCACACACTCACTGCTTGTAAACACCACACACCACACACCTGTAAACACCACACACTCACCGCCTGTAAACACCACACACTCAGCGCCTGTAAACACCACACACTCAGCGCCTGTAAACACCACACACTCACCACCTGTAAACAACACCTGTAAACACCACACACTCACCGCCTGTAAACACCACACACTCACCGCCTGTAAACACCACAAACTCACCGCCTGTAAACACCACACACTCAGCGCCTGTAAACACCACACACTCAGCGCCCGTAAGCACCACACACTCACCGCCTGTAAACACCACACACTCACCGCCTGTAAACACCACATACTCACCGCCTGTAAACACCACACACTCAGCACCTGTAAACACCACACACTCACCGCCTGTAAACACCACACACTCACCGCCTGTAAACACCACACACTCACTGCCTGTAAACACCACACACTCAGCACCTGTAAACACCACACACTCAGCGCCTGTAAACACCACACACTCAGCGCCTGTAAACACCCACACTCAGCGCCTGTAAATACCACACACTCATCACCTGTAAACACCACACTCACCACCTGTAAACACCACACACACACCAGCTGTAAACATCACACACCCACTGCCAGTAAACACCACACACTCGGCGCATGTAAACACCACACACTCACCGCCTGTAAAAACCACACACTCACCACCTGTAAACACCACACACTCACCACCTGTAAACCCCACACTCACCGCATGTAAACACCACACACTCATCGCCTGTAAACACCACACACTCACTGCTTGTAAACACCACACACTCACTGCCTGTAAACACCACACACTCACCGCCTGTAAACACCACACGTACACCGCCTGTCAACACCACACACTCAGTGCCTGTAAACACCACACACTCACCACCTGTAAACACCACACACTCACCGCCTGTAAACACCACACTCACCACCTGTAAACACCACACACTCACTGCCTGTAAACACCACACACTCACCGCCTGTAAACACCACACACACCGCCTGTAAACACCACACACTCACTGTCTGTAAACACCACACACTCACTGCCTGTAAACACCACACACTCACCACCTGTAAACACCACACACTCACCGCCTGTAAACACCACACACTCACGCCTGTAAACACCACACACTCACTGCCTGTAAACACCACACACTCAGCGCCTGTAAACACCACACACTCGTCGCCTGTAAACACCACACACTCAGCGCCTGTAAACACCGCACACTCAGCGCCTGTAAACACCACACACTCACCACCTGTAAACAACACCTGTAAACACCACACACTCACCGCCTGTAAGCACCACACACTCACCGCCTGTAAACACCACAAACTCACCGCCTGTAAACACCACACACTCACCGCCTGTAAACACCACACACTCAGCGCCTATAAACACCACACACTCAGCGCCTGTAAACACCACACACTCAGCGCCCGTAAACACCACACACTCACAGCCTGTAAACACCACACACTCGCCGCCTGTAAACACCACACACTCACCACCTGTAAGCAACACCTGTAAACACCACACACTCACTGCCTGTAAACACCACACACTCAGCGTCTGTAAACACCACACACTCACCGCCTGTAAACACCACACACTCACCGCCTGTAAACACCACATACTCACCGCCTGTAAACACCACACACTCAGCACCTGTAAACACCACACACTCACCGCCTGTAAACACCACACACTCACTGCCTGTAAACACCACACACTCAGCACCTGTAAACACCACACACTCAGCGGCTGTAAACACCACACACTCAGCGCCTGTAAACACCCACACTCAGCGCCTGTAAAGACCACACACTCATCACCTGTAAACACCACACTCACCACCTGTAAACACCACACACACACCACCTGTAAACATCACACACCCACTGCCAGTAAACACCACACACACCGCCTGTAAACACCACACACTCACTGCCTGTAAACACCACACACTCACTGCTTGTAAACACCACACACTCACTGCCTGTAAACACCACACACTCACCGCCTGTAAACACCACACGTACACCGCCTGTAAACACCACACACTCAGTGCCTGTAAACACCACACACTCACCACCTGTAAACACCACACACTCACCGCCTGTAAACACCACACACTCACCACCTGTAAACATCACACACTCACTGCCTGTAAACACCACACACTCAGCGCCTGTAAACACCACACACTCACCGCCTGTAAACACCACACACTCACCACCTGTAAACACCACACACTCACCACCTGTAAACACCACACACTCACCACCTGTAAACACCACACACTCACTGCCTGTAAACACCACACACTCAGCGCCTGTAAACACCACACACTCAGCGCCTGTAAAGACCACACACTCATCACCTGTAAACACCACACTCACCACCTGTAAACACCACACACTCACCACCTGTAAACATCACACACTCACTGCCAGTAAACACCACACACTCAGCGCCTGTAAACACCACACACTCACCGCCTGTAAATACCACACACTCACCACCTGTAAACACCACACACCGCCTGTAAGCACCATACACTCACAGCTTGTAAACACCACACACTCACCGCCTATAAACACCACACACTTACCTGTGAACACCACACACTCACCGTTTGTAAACCCCACACACTCACCGCCTGTAAACACCACACACTCACAGCTTGTAAACACCACACTCACCACCTGTAAACACCTCACACTCACCGCCTGTAAACACCACACACTCACCGCCTGTAAACACCACACACTCGCCGCTTGTAAACACCACACACTCACCACCTATAAACACCACACACTTACCTGTGAACACCACACACTCACCGTTTGTAAACACCACATATTCACCGCCTGTAAACACCACACACTCACCGCCTGTAAACACCATACACTCACCGCCTGTAAACACCACACTCACCACCTGTAAACACCACACACTCACCACCTGTAAACACCACACACTCACTGCCTGTAAACACCACACACTCAGCGCCTGTAAACACCACACACTCAGCGCCTGTAAAGACCACACACTCATCACCTGTAAACACCACACTCACCACCTGTAAACACCACACACTCACCACCTGTAAACATCACACACTCACTGCCAGTAAACACCACACACTCAGCGCCTGTAAACACCACACACTCACCGCCTGTAAACACCACACACTCACCACCTGTAAACACCACACTCACCACCTGTAAACACCACACACTCACTGCCTGTAAACACCACACACTCACCACCTGTAAACACCACACACTCACCGCCTGTAAACACCACACACTCACCGCCTGTAAACACCACACACTCACCGCCTGTAAACACCACAAACTCACCGCCTGTAAACACCACACACTCACCGCCTGTAAACACCACACACTCAGCGCCTATAAACACCACACACTCAGCGCCTGTAAACACCACACACTCAGCGCCTGTAAACACCACACACTCACAGCCTGTAAACACCACACACTCGCCGCCTGTAAACACCACACACTCACCACCTGTAAGCAACACCTGTAAACACCACACACTCACCACCTGTAAACATCACACTCACTGCCAGTAAACACCACACACTCAGCGCCAGTAAAGACCACACACTCATCACCTGTAAACACCACACTCACCACCTGTAAACACCACACACTCACCACCTGTAAACATCACACACTCACTGCCAGTAAACACCACACACTCAGCGCCTGTAAACACCACAGACTCACCGCCTGTAAACACCACACACTCACCACCTGTAAACACCACACTCACCACCTGTAAACACCACACACTCACCACCTGTAAACACCACACACTCACTGCCTGTAAACACCACACACTCAGCGCCTGTAAACACCACACACTCAGCGCCTGTAAACACCACACACTCAGCGCCTGTAAACACCACACACTCAGCGCCAGTAAAGACCACACACTCATCACCTGTAAACACCACACTCACCACTTGTAAACACCACACACTCACCACCTGTAAACATCACACACTCACTGCCAGTAAACACCACACACTCAGCGCCTGTAAACACCACACACTCACCGCCTGTAAACACCACACACTCACCACCTGTAAACACCACACTCACCACCTGTAAACACCACACACTCACCACCTGTAAACACCACACACTCACTGCCTGTAAACACCACACACTCAGCGCCTGTAAACACCACACACTCAGCGCCTGTAAACACCACACACTCAGCGCCTGTAAACACCACACACTCAGCGCCAGTAAAGACCACACACTCATCACCTGTAAACACCACACTCACCACTTGTAAACACCACACACTCACCACCTGTAAACATCACACACTCACTGCCAGTAAACACCACACACTCAGCGCCTGTAAACACCACACACTCACCGCCTGTAAACACCACACACTCACCACCTGTAAACACCACACTCACCACCTGTAAACACCACACACTCACCACCTGTAAACACCACACACTCACTGCCTGTAAACACCACACACTCAGCGCCTGTAAACACCACACACTCAGCGCCTGTAAAGACCACACACTCATCACCTGTAAACACCACACTCACCACCTGTAAACACCACACACTCACCACCTGTAAACATCACACACTCACTGCCAGTAAACACCACACACTCAGCGCCTGTAAACACCACACACTCACCGCCTGTAAATACCACACACTCACCACCTGTAAACACCACACACCGCCTGTAAGCACCATACACTCACAGCTTGTAAACACCACACACTCACCGCCTATAAACACCACACACTTACCTGTGAACACCACACACTCACCGTTTGTAAACCCCACACACTCACCGCCTGTAAACACCACACACTCACAGCTTGTAAACACCACACTCACCACCTGTAAACACCTCACACTCACCGCCTGTAAACACCACACACTCACCGCCTGTAAACACCACACACTCGCCGCTTGTAAACACCACACACTCACCACCTATAAACACCACACACTTACCTGTGAACACCACACACTCACCGTTTGTAAACACCACATATTCACCGCCTGTAAACACCACACACTCACCGCCTGTAAACACCATACACTCACCGCCTGTAAACACCACACTCACCACCTGTAAACACCACACACTCACCACCTGTAAACACCACACACTCACTGCCTGTAAACACCACACACTCAGCGCCTGTAAACACCACACACTCAGCGCCTGTAAAGACCACACACTCATCACCTGTAAACACCACACTCACCACCTGTAAACACCACACACTCACCACCTGTAAACATCACACACTCACTGCCAGTAAACACCACACACTCAGCGCCTGTAAACACCACACACTCACCGCCTGTAAACACCACACACTCACCACCTGTAAACACCACACTCACCACCTGTAAACACCACACACTCACTGCCTGTAAACACCACACACTCACCACCTGTAAACACCACACACTCACCGCCTGTAAACACCACACACTCACCGCCTGTAAACACCACACACTCACCGCCTGTAAACACCACACACTCACTGCCTGTAAACACCACACACTCAGCGCCTGTAAACACCACACACTCGTCGCCTGTAAACACCACACACTCAGCGCCTGTAAACACCACACACTCAGCGCCTGTAAACACCACACACTCACCACCTGTAAACACCACACACTCACCGCCTGTAAACACCACACACTCACCGCCTGTAAACACCACAAACTCACCGCCTGTAAACACCACACACTCACCGCCTGTAAACACCACACACTCAGCGCCTATAAACACCACACACTCAGCGCCTGTAAACACCACACACTCAGCGCCTGTAAACACCACACACTCACAGCCTGTAAACACCACACACTCGCCGCCTGTAAACACCACACACTCACCACCTGTAAGCAACACCTGTAAACACCACACACTCACCACCTGTAAACATCATAATCACTGCCAGTAAACACCACACACTCAGCGCCAGTAAAGACCACACACTCATCACCTGTAAACACCACACTCACCACCTGTAAACACCACACACTCACCACCTGTAAACATCACACACTCACTGCCAGTAAACACCACACACTCAGCGCCTGTAAACACCACACACTCACCGCCTGTAAACACCACACACTCATCACCTGTAAACACCACACTCACCACCTGTAAACACCACACACTCACCACCTGTAAACATCACACACTCACTGCCAGTAAACACCACACACTCAGCGCCTGTAAACACCACACACTCACCGCCTGTAAACACCACACACTCACCACCTGTAAACACCACACACTCACCGCCTATAAACACCACACACTTACCTGTGAACACCACACACTCAGCGCCTGTAAACACCACACACTTAGCGCCTGTAAATACCACACACTCATCACCTGTAAACACCACACTCACCACCTGTAAATACCACACACTCACCACCTGTAAACATCACACACTCACTGCCAGTAAACACCACACACTCAGCGCCTGTAAACACCACACACTCACCGCCTGTAAACACCATACACTCACCTCCTGTAAACACCACACACTCACCGCCTATAAACACCACACACTTACCTGTGAACACCACACACTCACCGTTTGTAAACCCCACACACTCACCGCCTGTAAACACCACACACTCACCGCCTGTAAACACCACACACTCACCGCCTGTAAACACCACACACTCACCGCTTGTAAACACCACACTCACCACCTGTAAACACCTCACACTCACCGCCTGTAAACACCACACACTCACCGCCTGTAAACACCACACACTCGCCGCTTGTAAACACCACACACTCACCGCCTGTAAACACCACATATTCACCGCCTGTAAACACCACACACTCACCGCCTGTAAACACCACACACTCACCGCCTGTAAACACCACACTCACCACCTGTAAACACCACACACTCACCACCTGTACACACCACACACTCACTGCCTATAAACACCACACACTCAGCGCCTGTAAACACCACACACTCAGCGCCTGTAAAGACCACACACTCATCACCTGTAAACACCACACTCACCACCTGTAAACACCACACACTCACCACCTATAAACATCACACACTCACTGCCAGTAAACACCACACTCAGCGCCTGTAAACACCACACACTCAGCGCCAGTAAAGACCACACACTCATCACCTGTAAACACCACACTCACCACCTGTAAACACCACACACTCACCGCCTGTAAACACCACACACTCACCACCTGTAAACACCACACACTCACCGCCTGTAAACACCACACACTCACCGCCTGTAAACACCACACACTCACCGCCTGTAAACACCAGACACTCACTGCCTGTAAACACCACACACTCAGCGCCTGTAAACACCACACACTCGTCGCCTGTAAACACCACACACTCAGCGCCTGTAAACACCACACACTCGTCGCCTGTAAACACCACACACTCAGCGCCTGTAAACACCACACACTCAGCGCCTGTAAACACCACACACTCACCACCTGTAAACAACACCTGTAAACACCACACACTCACCGCCTGTAAACATCACACACTCACTGCCAGTAAACACCACACACTCAGCGCCTGTAAACACCACACACTCACCGCCTGTAAACACCACACACTCACCACCTGTAAACACCACACTCACCACCTGTAAACACCACACACTCACTGCCTGTAAACACCACACACTCACCACCTGTAAACACCACACACTCACCGCCTGTAAACACCACACACTCACCGCCTGTAAACACCACACACTCACCGCCTGTAAACACCACACACTCACTGCCTGTAAACACCACACACTCAGCGCCTGTAAACACCACACACTCGTCGCCTGTAAACACCACACACTCAGCGCCTGTAAACACCACACACTCAGCGCCTGTAAACACCACACACTCACCACCTGTAAACAACACCTGTAAACACCACACACTCACCGCCTGTAAACACCACACACTCACCGCCTGTAAACACCACAAACTCACCGCCTGTAAACACCACACACTCACCGCCTGTAAACACCACACACTCAGCGCCTATAAACACCACACACTCAGCGCCTGTAAACACCACACACTCAGCGCCTGTAAACACCACACACTCACAGCCTGTAAACACCACACACTCGCCGCCTGTAAACACCACACACTCATCACCTGTAAACACCACACTCACCACCTGTAAACACCACACACTCACCACCTGTAAACATCACACACTCACTGCCAGTAAACACCACACACTCAGCGCCTGTAAACACCACACACTCACCGCCTGTAAACACCACACACTCACCACCTGTAAACACCACACACTCACCGCCTATAAACACCACACACTTACCTGTGAACACCACACACTCAGCGCCTGTAAACACCACACACTCAGCGCCTGTAAATACCACACACTCATCACCTGTAAACACCACACTCACCACCTGTAAATACCACACACTCACCACCTGTAAACATCACACACTCACTGCCAGTAAACACCACACACTCAGCGCCTGTAAACACCACACACTCACCGCCTGTAAACACCATACACTCACCTCCTGTAAACACCACACACTCACCGCCTATAAACACCACACACTTACCTGTGAACACCACACACTCACCGTTTGTAAACCCCACACACTCACCGCCTGTAAACACCACACACTCACCGCCTGTAAACACCACACACTCACCGCCTGTAAACACCACACACTCACCGCTTGTAAACACCACACTCACCGCCTGTAAA